>JAJOZX010003106.1:40000-60000 GCA_023014485.1 Bathynomus jamesi | reverse complement strand
GGAACAACCTTCTTCAATTCATCTTTCCCGTGTCTATGACCTCCAATCTTTCAAACGCAGTGTCCAAGCATCTCGAAATCTCTGGACCTTAATTTTGAGTCTCCCTAAAATTCCGAGGGGACCGTTTTTGCCGGCGTTCGCCCGTGGCCCCTCCTTCCTGCATATAAAAAAAGAAATATTCGCTATACAATAGAGATCAAATCAATAATATTTTACCCTTCTTCGACTTGCATGCTCAAAGAACAGGAAATAGATTCTGGATCCGTATACAGGAAAAGGATTTTTGTTCGATAACTTGGATAAATGCCGTTCGTACATTGTTTCAATGTGATTTTGGTGGATTTATCATCCTTAAATTTCAATAACGAAATATGAAACGTGGAATATTTACAGTATATATATATATATATTGTGAAAATTGTGAGTCCTGTATTGACAAAAAAGAAATACAGATTGACAACTATAACATCCTCCGAGCCGACAGAACAGTGAGACGTAAAGGAGGATGTGCTATTTACACACGCGAAAGGCACATAGCAGAAATGGCTATAAGTACCTCAAACAACTACGTAGAATGTGTAGCAGCAAAAATTGAAAAATTAAATATGGTACTAATTGTAATGTACAGACCCCCAAACACGCCAACCTCAAAATTTTCAGTTTCCATTACAGAGGTAAGAAACTTAATAAAAGATCTACACTCTCCAACCCCAATTATTTTTCTCTGTGGTGATTTTAATTTCCATTCATGAAATATAAAAGGATAGGAAAAAATATATGTATACACCAGGACAAGGGGGGCACACGAAAAGACCAGGAGCAGGTAAAAATGCTACAAGCTTTAGCTGATGAATTTATGTTAACGCAAGAAATAACAGGAAACACAAAAAAAAAACTGCCTAGATTTGGTATTCACAAACAACAGTAATCTAATTGATAATGTAGAAATATCCCCAACTATGATATCAGACCACATCATTGAAATAACAATTAATATAAAGGCAACAGGAAAGGAAAGAAAACGCACAACAGAAAGAAGCAAATTCGAAATTTTTAATTTTCACTCCAAAGCTATAAACTGGGAAGATGTGACATCCAACATGGAAGTAATAGATTGGAAAACCATTTTCGAGGCCAAGACAACGGAAGAGATGCTAATGACGTTAGAGGAGAAGACGTTAGAAATTGTGGAAAAACATGTCTCAAAGATACAACAAAGAGGAAAGAGAAGCAGGTTCGAAAGAGAAGAGGGCGTTGTTCCGAAAGAGAAAAAGAGTGACTGCAAAATTAAGTAATTGTAAAGATGACAACATCAGAAAAATATTAAATGATAAACTACAAAGTATCGATGTCGTCATACAGGAACTAATCGAGAAGCATACAAAAAAAGATGATGACGCTATAGACGCGATAAAGGCTAACTCAAAGTACTTCTATAATTTCGCAAAAAGAAAGTCGAAAAACCATGCGACTATCGGACCTTTAAAAAATGAGAACAGTGATTTATCTGATCTAACAGAAGTATCTGAAATATTAAAAGCTCAGTATGAATCATCTTTCACTATCCCAAAAACTGACAAATTGATATGCGATAGAAACGCGTTCTTTGAAGAAGAACCACAAGGGGAAAGTATAACGGATTTCGACTTTACGACGGATGATATTGCACAAGCCATAGGGAAGCTAAAAAAACACTCAGCGGCAGGACCGGATAAATGGAATGCCACACTGATCAAAAACTGCAAGAATGCAATTGCTGAGCCCCTATACTGGATATGGAGACGATCATTAGACACGGGAGAAATACCGGGCATCCTGAAGAGCGCGAACATAGTCCCAATATATAAAGGAGGAGATCGATCCGAGGCCAAAAACTATAGGCCAGTGTCGCTTACATCTCATCTCACTAAAATATTTGAAAGAATAGTTAGACAGAAAATCTGACTTTTTGGAAACTCAGAAAAAATTCAATGATAACCAACATGGGTTTCGGTCAGGCAGATCATGCCTATCACAACTAATGGAACACTACAACAACATTATTGACGCACTTGAAAGTAATAAAAATTATGATGTACTATACACTGACTTTGCTGAAGCGTTCGACAAGTATGACCACGGAATCATAATACATAAACTGAAATATATGGAAATAACAGGAAAAGTAGGGAAATGGATATATAATTTCCTTAGTGAACGGAGGCAAGTCGTTACAGTCCAAGGAGTATCTTCATCAGAATCAGAGGTCCTCAGCTCGGTACCACAGGGAACAGTATTAGCTCCACTACTCTTCATAATCATGCTAACTGACATAGATGAGGACGTTACCAGAGACAGCACAGTAACATCCTTTGCGGATGACACCAAAGATCAGTAGAAAAATAAGAAACCCAGAAGACATAGGATCTCTACAAACCGACATAAACAAAATCTACAAGTGGACGGAAGACAAAAATATGAACTTTAACACCGAGAAATTTCAGCTACTACGGTACGGAAAAAGAGAAGACCTAAAGTCCATGGAATATTATACCCCAAATGGACAGGAAATTCAGAGAAATTCCAGAGCAAAAGATTTAGGGGTTGTAATGACAGATGATGCGAAATTTGAAACACAAAATAAGATAGCAGTAAACAGAGCAAAGAGAATAACGGGTCAGATATTGAGAACCTTTAAACGAAGGGATAGGAATGTAATGATTCCTCTACTGAAAACCCTGATAATACCCAAATTGGAATACTGCTCGGTCCTAACATCCCCATATAAAAAGAAGACGTTAGACAGCTGGAGGGGATCCAAAGAAGCTTCACAGCCAAGATCAATGGGTGCAAAGAACTAAATTACTGGGAAAGGTTACGAGAACTAGACCTATATTCACTGGAAAGGAGAAGAGAGAGATACACCATTATTTACACTTGGAAAATAATGGAGAAAACTAGTCCCTAATCTTACTCTGAATCCCATAACTCCCCAAACAACGGTGGAAAGTAGAAGCGGTAGACTGTGTCGTATTCCCAAATTGAATGCGAGACAGGGAACATCCTTAACCCTGAAAGAAAATAGTTTTGTAGTGATAGAACCAAAACTGTTTAATCAGTTGCCCAAAGACCTAAGAAACACGAAGGGAGTTGCAGTGGAAATCTTCAAAAGAAGACTAGACGCCTGGCTCAGAACAATCCCCGATGAGCCGGGCGTACCTGGCTATGTGAGGTGGAGAGCGCAAGAATCCAACTCACTACTTCACCAGGCCAACTCGAGAGGAGGGGCGACAAGCTTGACCTTCGCGAAGTGAGAAGTCATCACGCGGAACCTTGGTAAGGTGTGTGTGTGTGTACACACACATATATATATATACATTCAACTGCAAAGAACACGCAGTATAAATAACGTAAAGAACGACGCTTGTATAGGAGATATCCCGCGCAAGACGAGAGAGAGAAAACGGAACAAATGAAAAAATGAAGTACCACCTGGGAATCGAACCCGGGATCTTCCGATTGCCGGTCAGACGCGATACCATTACACCATGGACTTCACTCTTCCAAATGCCGTAATTCTTCTACATACTCGCAGAAACCAATGCCCCAAGGGGGCACCTCCCGCATGCCGTAACATTATATACATTCAACTGCAAAGAACACGCAGTATAAATAACGTAAAGAACGACGCTTGTATAGGAGATATCCCGCGCAAGACGAGAGAGAGAAAACGGAACAAATGAAAAAATGAAGTACCACCTGGGAATCGAACCCGGGATCTTCCGATTGCCGGTCAGACGCGATACCATTACACCATGGACTTCACTCTTCCAAATGCCGTAATTCTTCTACATACTCGCAGAAACCAATGCCCCAAGGGGGCACCTCCCGCATGCCGTAACATTATATACATTCAACTGCAAAGAACACGCAGTATAAATAACGTAAAGAACGACGCTTGTATAGGAGATATCCCGCGCAAGACGAGAGAGAGAAAACGGAACAAATGAAAAAATGAAGTACCACCTGGGAATCGAACCCGGGATCTTCCGATTGCCGGTCAGACGCGATACCATTACACCATGGACTTCACTCTTCCAAATGCCGTAATTCTTCTACATACTCGCAGAAACCAATGCCCCAAGGGGGCACCTCCCGCATGCCGTAACATTATATACATTCAACTGCAAAGAACACGCAGTATAAATAACGTAAAGAACGACGCTTGTATAGGAGATATCCCGCGCAAGACGAGAGAGAGAAAACGGAACAAATGAAAAAATGAAGTACCACCTGGGAATCGAACCCGGGATCTTCCGATTGCCGGTCAGACGCGATACCATTACACCATGGACTTCACTCTTCCAAATGCCGTAATTCTTCTACATACTCGCAGAAACCAATGCCCCAAGGGGGCACCTCCCGCATGCCGTAACATTATATACATTCAACTGCAAAGAACACGCAGTATAAATAACGTAAAGAACGACGCTTGTATAGGAGATATCCCGCGCAAGACGAGAGAGAGAAAACGGAACAAATGAAAAAATGAAGTACCACCTGGGAATCGAACCCGGGATCTTCCGATTGCCGGTCAGACGCGATACCATTACACCATGGACTTCACTCTTCCAAATGCCGTAATTCTTCTACATACTCGCAGAAACCAATGCCCCAAGGGGGCACCTCCCGCATGCCGTAACATTATATACATTCAACTGCAAAGAACACGCAGTATAAATAACGTAAAGAACGACGCTTGTATAGGAGATATCCCGCGCAAGGTGGTACTTCATTTTTTCATTTGTTCCGTTTTCTCTCTCTCGTCTTGCGCGGGATATCTCCTATACAAGCGTCGTTCTTTACGTTATTTATACTGCGTGTTCTTTGCAGTTGAATGTATATAATGTTACGGCATGCGGGAGGTGCCCCCTTGGGGCATTGGTTTCTGCGAGTATGTAGAAGAATTACGGCATTTGGAAGAGTGAAGTCCATGGTGTAATGGTATCGCGTCTGACCGGCAATCGGAAGATCCCGGGTTCGATTCCCAGGTGGTACTTCATTTTTTTCATTTGTTCCGTTTTCTCTCTCTCGTCTTGCGCGGGATATCTCCTATACAAGCGTCGTTCTTTACGTTATTTATACTGCGTGTTCTTTGCAGTTGAATGTATATAATGTTACGGCATGCGGGAGGTGCCCCCTTGGGGCATTGGTTTCTGCGAGTATGTAGAAGAATTACGGCATTTGGAAGAGTGAAGTCCATGGTGTAATGGTATCGCGTCTGACCGGCAATCGGAAGATCCCTGGTTCGATTCCCAGGTGGTACTTCATTTTTTCATTTGTTCCGTTTTCTCTCTCTCGTCTTGCGCGGGATATCTCCTATACAAGCGTCGTTCTTTACGTTATATATATATATATATATATATACTGAAGGGTACAGCAAAATGGGTTGCGCGGAATGATCATTTCTCCCAGCCAGATAGCTCCTCTTGCTTTAACCATTGTGCTACTTTTTACGTCGAAGGATATTGCAAATATTTTTTTAAAATAATTCGAACTTTTGTATCTAAGATACGAGTCATACATATAAATGAAGAATCTGAATTACTAAATTTATAAATAACTTTGAAACCCTTATCATGCAATTTACACGAAGGCAGCGCGTTCTCATGGTCACAACTTATCTGCAAACTAAAAGCTTAAAACAAGTTCAGGATACCTTCGAACTGCAATTTCCCGATAGAGCTTCTCCAACTAAACATACAGTTTTGAAGAATGTTCGGAAATACAAAGAAGAAGGAACGGTTCTCAGTTTGAACAAAGGACGTTCAGGCCATCCGAAGACGGCAAGAACAGACGAGAACGTTCAGCATGTTCGGCATTTATTAGAGACATCCAAAAGTGTCCACCAGGCGAAATGGTACAGAACTCTCACGCATGTCATTTCATCGAATAGTTCGTGAGGATTTGAATTTGTACCCATACAGAATGGAAATTCGACATCAACTCATTGAAGGAGATTTACCTCGCCGCCTAAGATTTGCCCAGTGGTTTCTTGAAAAACCAGAAAGATTCACGGAACAATTAGTGGTTGGAGATGAGGCGGCCTTTTTTATGGATGGTCTAGTGAACAGACAAATCTGCCGTCAGTATGCACCAAAAAATCATCCACCTGACAATCATATCTACGAAAAGAATAACTCTAGACAAAAACTGTCTCTCTGGGTAGGACTGTGCGGTAATGGAGCGTTAATTGGCCCGGTCTTTTACGATGGTAATCTAAATGGTGAAGCTTACCTAGAAATGATAGACCGAGAAATCCTTCCACAAATACATATTACTTATGGAAACCGATTTAATCGTATTTGGTGGGTGCAAGACGGAGCTCCTGCTCACAGGAGAGTTATTGTGAAGGAACGCTTGCAGGAAGTCTTCCACCAAAGAGTAATTGCTACAGGCCATGACATTGAATGGCCTCCCAGAAGCCCTGACTTGACCCCGTGTGATTACTTTTTATGGGGTCATTTGAAAAATAGAGTATTTGCATCACAACCTATCAATTTAGATGATTTGAGGACTCGCATCACAGCTGAAATCAACTTGTTAAAAGACAATCCAGATCTTATCAAAAGAGTGATGGGAAGATGAGAGCTCGACTCCAGATTTGTATCGATAGGAATGGCGGTCATGTTGAAAGAAAACGAAACTAAGCATAACTTTTGCAATAAGGAATAACAAAAATCTGCTTTGTATCTTATTAAAATTATGTTAAAGTATCTATTATTATGTATTTGTCTTTTCATTACATCGATAGCGCACACATTATTTTTTCATTGACCAATTTTGCACAATCCATTTTGTCGTACCCTTCAGTTAAAAGCAGATGCTTAAACACTAAATCGTTTAAACATGAATAAATTTGAACGTTAACAAAGAATAATTTGCTATATTAAATCAAACAAACAGATCCAAAATATCTCAATTTTTGGAGGAGTTAGTACAATCTAAAGTTGGGTGTACTTTTTTGTGGGACATATGGTATATGGGTGGGCTTAGAAGTAATGCCTCCACTCAAATAAATTTTAAACTGGTTGAAAGATTTTATCGAAACAAAAGCAGATATATACCTTAGAGTTTATTCTTCAAAACGATACATTTACTTTTCTATAAAATCACACACTAACTCGATACATTTACGCCAAATATAAATGAGTTTTTGAAATTCATCCCGGTAAAACTCGGAGGTTTGACTACGAAACCAAAATTTCACAGCGGCCTTAACTTCTTCGTCAGACTCGTAGCGATTTCCACAGAGATGTTCTTTTAAGTTTAGGAAAGAGGTGAAAATCGCATGGTGCTAAATCGGGGCTATATGGTGGATGCGGCAAGACGGTGAATTGCAGATCCTCAATTGCTTCTCGCGTTTGAACACTGGTGTGAGGCTGGTCGTTGTCATGGTGAACAATGACTACATTTTAGTGGGTGCGAACCCTCCTGATCCATTTTTTCAACTTCTTCAGTTTCAGTATAACTTGCGGAGTTGATTGGTGTCCCTCTTTCTGTAAAACTGTAAAATCTTCGAGAACACGCGATTGATATCCTAAAAAACAGTCATCACTTTTTCGGTCGATTTTTTAATTTTGAATTTTTTTGGTTGCGGTGATTTTTTGTGTCGATATTCCATGGAATGCCGTTTATTTTCAGGGTCATAATGGTGGACCCACGTCTCGTCTCCTGTCACAATGTTGTGCAGAAATTCATCTTCATTTTTGAAGTGCTCAGCAAATTTTCTTAGCAAATGCGTAGTCTCTCAGTTTTCATCTCGGCAGTGAATATGCTACTGCGATGCAGCCATCTGGCGCAGACCTTTCGGTAACCGAGAATACTAATAATGTGTCCCACTCGCTCTTTGGAGATATCGAACATTGCAGCAATTTCATTTTGTTTAATGCGACGATTTCCACGAATCACTTCGTCAACGTAGTTCCGATGAGACTCGTCGGTTGCCGTTACAGGCCTTCCACTTCGCGGTTTGTCTCGCAAATCATCTTGCCCTGTTTCTTCTTCTTTACACTGCCTCGCCCAACGTCGAACGGTACTCGCATGAACACAGTATTTGCCGTACACAGCTTGCATTCGCCGATGAATGTCTATAGGAGCAACACTTTCCGCGGTCAAAAATTCAATTACGCCACGTTGCTTGAAGCGAACGTCTTTACTCCTTTCCACTGTAATCGATACTGAACCAACGTGTAGATTGAGTGTAGGCTATATTAGGCTATAACACAAAACCGGTTTTATCTGGTTACCTCTACATAATCTGGAATGGGGTGGGGAAATCAAGTTACAGCACGAAACCGGTTTTATCTGGCTACCTCTCCGCAATCCAGAACTATTCAAGTGGAGGCATTACTTTCATCCCACCCTCGTGTTTATATATATATATATATATATATGTAATATTACGCCCGAACACGCATGAATTTACGTAATACATCTATGGAATCCCAGTGCTACACCAGAGATTTGCCTGAAATGCTGCACTTGGCTAAAGTGCAAGGAGGTTAACACGAAAAATGTCTCGCAAAAATGTTTTCTTTGGTGTGGAAATATGTGCCAGGTTGTGCTTTTACATTTTAGTAGTTTACTGGTCATCGCCCTCGCCTTGAATTTAATATATATATATATATATATTAGTGATGTAGGTCGCATCCGCATCCGCGGAACATCCGCACATTTTCTCGCATCCGCGTCCGCATCCGCACTTTGGACTGCGGATGTCGTGCGGATGTGGACCGTTGAGATAAAACGTCATTAATAAGCGGAAATGATCAAATTCTACTATAATAGCAGAACTAGTTCATTGTGCGCAAAAGTGATGCAAGCGACAAGACGAGAGGCTGTTCTTGTATGAAGTTACTCTCTTGCAACTTACTTAGATCCACGTTACAAAGCTAAGTTATTTTCACCTAGTACATTAGAACGAGTTAAATCATCACTTGGCAAAGCAGTTGAAGAGCTTCAATCTCTTGAATCTGTCGCTTCGCCACCCACCAAAAGAATAAAAGTTTCAGTGACAGAACCAACACCTTCAACAAGCAAATCTATCACAGAATCTCTCTTTCAGTTTCTTGAGTCAAGCAGCAATGACGAGACCTACGCGATGTCAAAAGATGTAGTAAAAATGATCGAGAGCTATCACCAAGAAAAACGCCTGGCTGCATGTGACAATCCTATTAGTTGGTGGAAAAATACGCAGAATATCTATCCATACTTGAGTAAACTTGCAAGGAAACATTTAGCCTGTCCTCCAACAAACGTACCAAGTGAGAGATTATTTAGCAGTGCTGGATTAATATATGATGAAAAGAGAAACAGACTGGCAGCAGAAAAGGCAGAAAAATTAATGTTCCTTAAGCATAACCTTCCTATAATTAAGTTTGAACATTAAACGATGAACATCTTAGTTTACTTTATTTTAATTACTCATTTATAAATATGCCTAATAAAACTTTAAACTTAATATAAATAGTTATCAAGCTAATTAAAGATCTCTTTCTATAAGGGTGGAGGTTGGGGAAAGAGGTCGGTGGGGTGCATTTGAGTTGGGTTCACGTCCCGCATCCTGGTAACACAATTATGGTTTCTAATTGTGGCTGAAACTCAACAAAATATAACGAATTTATTTGTAGACGAATTCACTAATTGATTTCTATATTAGTTAGATGCTTGATGTTATTTTATATGTTCAGAGAAAAGTACAGCAATTATTGTACAATTAATCAATTATATTACATTATAGCTACAGCTCTCTCTATATAATAACTTATTATATATGTTAAACACAACAAATCTCGAATATATCCTAAAAAATAACGAAAATGTAGACATCCGCATCCGCGGATGTTGAAATCAAACATCCGCATCCGCATCCGCGGATGTGAACAAAATGACATCCGCTACATCACTATATATATATATATATATATATATATATATATAATACAGGGTGATTCAAAAGTCCTGCCTTGTAAATATTCATGAGATAGGACTTTTGAATCACCCTCTATATTACAAAATGGGAAAACCAGTCAATTTGCTTAATGCCGAAAAGTTTCAGGAATTTCGCATAATGGCTGTCTTTCTAAATCACTTCATGAAGATTAGATTAGATTAAGTTAGGTGAGGTTGTTAGGTTATTTTAGGTTGGTAATGCGTAAGGATCAACTATACGAGTACATATAAGGTATATATATGAGAGAGAGACTCACTCAGACCTTTCGGTCCACTCTGGAGGTTCCTGTTACTCAAATACTTTATTTTTTTTTAACTATTCTAGCAGTAGTTTTCTTTGCACTCAGCTGGGTCGGCAAGATGTTGTTTCGAACACTGCATGAAACAAGTTCTGCCGACTTCAGAATATCATGGGGCACAAAAATTGAAACTCCCTCTTTCACTGTTCTCCGATGTTTTCTCTTTGGTTCAGCAGTGCTGGCCTCATCAATGTCATCGTCCTCATCAGAGCTAATAGGTGAATGAATATCAGCCTGTACATTCTCAGCATGATCACATTGCTCTCTCTTTGTCACTTCTCTTCTCGCATCTGCCTTTTCTGTCGCTTCTGAACCTTTTCTGTGAGTACTTTGTTTACCCCAGAGTAGGTAGCTACTCTGTCACTTAGCATGCTTTTCATAAAGAGTATGTCAGTATCGATGGCATCTTGTTCGGCCTGAGTTTTCCCCTTTTTCGCAGCCGCCATGTCTTTCAAACCTGTGTTCTTATAAAATTTCATCGTCAGGCTCAATTCTGATTTAAACTTCATAATTCCAGGATCATCAGCCCGTCTCCTATCCTCATTCTTTTTCATAAGCATCATGTAGTTTTTGTCATAGTAAGTTTTAATCACTCGGCCAATATTGTTCCGGCCTGTAATGGTCGGGACATTCGCCTTCTGGTAATGCAAAAGCACATTGTCAATGGTGGCAGATAAAGCCTGGTCCCAATGCATATCCCGAAGGTTTGCTAACAGACATAGTAAGACCTGCCTATTAGTTGGCAGTTTGCAGCCCTTTATTTCCTTTTCTTCTTCTCGGGGTACGGTGCCCAATAACATTCTGACATACTCATCATCTTGCCGTGTATCCATGATTAAATTCTCTATTCACAACATCAAATCACTGTCAAGGGAAAAGAAAAGAGCATCATTAAAATTAAATGCAATAAAATAATATGTGGAAAATTTGTGGGTCAGCGTTCCAGACCCGGAAATGAAAATCTGATAAAATGTGCTATTTTCACACTTATTTATGAAGTTCATAAGCTGAAATAGCAATACTTGCTGGTACGACGGTGCTAGCTCAAACATGCACCGATCTCCAAGAAAATTTACAGGGGTGTTTCCTAGATAAATACACAACACTAAAACTTTGAACAGCATTGTAGGACCATTTTTTGATTTTTGGAGGGCAACGGTCACACCCTACTGTCTATTCCACTGAGCGTCTCGAAAACTTGAATAAGCTGACCGCGCAACCTCCTGGTCTCTAAGGAAAACAGATTTAGACGCTCCAGTCTTCGTTGTTAATTTGCATTCTCATTGAAGGGGTCAATTTTGTAGTCGTTGCTTGTACCCTTTCCAACCTTTTTATATACATCCTAAGGGACGGAGACCAAAACTGCGCACAATATTCGAGTTGAGGTCTAACTAGCGAATTGTAGAAAAACATTACAATTTCCTTGTCCCAAAATTTGAACTGTCTTTTAATATAACCTAGTATTTTTAAGGCCTTCTTTTTGACTCGTGCACAGTGCTTTAATGGTTTGAGGTCATTATTGATATAGACTACTAAGTCTTTCTGTAGATCAGTCTCAGTCAAGTTCCTCCCCAAAGGAAAGTAATCGGTCTTCGGGTTCTTGTAACCTATGTTACATTTGTCCAAGTTGAATGTCATCTGCCAAGTAGCAGACCATTCGCCCAACCTATCAAGATTATTTTGAAGTGTTCTCACACCTCCTCATTACTTACACTACTTCCTGGAAATTGTACTTAGGAGCTCGACGTCTTTATCGTTAATATAGATGATGATAAGTAAAGGACCCAGAACGGAACCCTGTGGAAGCCCCATTGGTGACGGTCCACTCCGGAGCCACTCCATTTATTACCACTCTGCTTTCTCTCTCTTAACCAATCTTCAATCCAGTTGGAAATGAGCCCAGTAATTCCTACTCCTCTAACTTTAGTCATCAATCTCGCGTGAAGGACCCCGTCAAAGGCTTTTTGAAAGTCTCGATACACTATATCTATTGCCCTAGTTGCATCGTATAACGTATACATATTATGGAAAAATTATTACAGGTTTGTCAAACAAGATCTATGTCGCCTGAATCGATGTTGAGAATAAAAAATTAGATTGTTAGATTCAAGGTGGTATACAATACGTTCTGTAATGATGGATTCCAACAGTTTGCCGACAATTGGTGTTAAACTGATCGAACGGTAATTACAAGGATTTTCCCTATCACCCTTTTTAAAGAGTGGTGTTACACTTGCTAATTTCCCGTCTGTTGGAACTTTCCCTTATTCGATTGATTGTTTGAATATGGTTACTAAATCATCAACAATATTGTGGCTAACCTCTTTTAATACCCTTCGAATAAATAAGTCTGGACCAGGTGATTTGTACTTATTCATCTTGTCAAGTAGTTGCTGTACCTCATCCCCCGTAAAAATTATGGTCACCGTCATACACAATCCGAGGATTTGATACTTCACTGGAGCCTTTCTCCATGAAGACTGTAACGGAGAACTCGTTTAATGTATTAGCTATATCTTTATCACTGAATTTCAGTGGCTATTTCTCTCTTTTAGGTGACCTACAGAATTTTTATTTGGCTTTCCGTTACTAACATGGGCAAAAAACTCTCTAAGATTAACTTTACAGAGTGAGGCATCTCTCTTCTTCATCATGTTTAGCTGATCTAATTAAGGACTTACCCGTCCGACATAGGTTTATATAGTTTTCTGAATTAGTCTGGTTGAAATGTGATTTAACCCTTTCAGGCCTATTGGGACTAATATGTCCCAGCAAAACTTGAAAGGCCTTTTGGCTTTTGTTCATATAAAAAAGTCGTCGCGAAAGGGCTAAGTAGTTTGTAGGCTCTATTTCTCTCCGTAATAGCATTGCTAATTTCGTTGTTATACCATTTCGCGTCTTCGTTGACAAGGAAACTATTTTAGTGGGTATAAAAGAGTCCTGTAATCGTTTAAATTGATCACTATATGAGCTCCAGGTGACATTGACATCCTCGCTTATTGGAACTTCAATAGTGTCTAAACTACTTTGGAAGCTTTCAAAATTTGTTCTGGAGAAATCCAACCTTTTTTTGCTTCTTTTCCCGAGTACTAACTGGAACCCTGGGGTCAAACCTAATAAAATTGTGATAGCTGTTACTCAAAGTTTCACCAATAGTCAGGTTAGAGACTAGATCATCTTCGTTCGTAAATATGAGACTAATTTACAATTGCCCCTAGTAGGACCGTCAACCTATTGACTTGATAAATTATCATCTGCAAATTCCAACAGTCTTGAGCCCTTAGCATCAGCTGTTTTATTTTCCCAATTTATATTACTGCAATTAAAATCACCAAAAATCACACTAATCTTATTATTCACTAATCTGCTTAATTTATTATGCAAATTTATATCCTTATCAACGGGATAGTGGGTGGCCAATATACTAGAAATAGATGCACTACTATATTATTTAGATTTAAATAAATTCCCAACATTTCATGAGCAAATACAATATTACTGTTTCCCGGGTGCAGGAAGTCACAAGCATACAAAAGTACACCGCCTCCCTTCCATTCCGTTCCTATATTTGTGAAACATTTTGTAAACTATGATTTCAAATTTTCCTACAAAGTCCCTTTATTCAGAATGAATCCAGGATTCCGTTATTCCTATGATATCAAAGTTCTCAGCTTTGACTAGCGCTATAAATTTCATTAGTTTGTTTCTCATTGACCTAGCATTGAATAGCACAATTTTAAGAGATTTTGAGTTTTCTCCTATTTGGCCCGAGTCGTTTTCTGAAGCATGTGAATCAATTCATTCTTAGGGCTGAGCTTGGGTAGACAATGCACTAGTAGAATTAACTGCTGGGGAAGTAGGATCATTTACTGGTTGGGAGAGGGTCCTAATTTAAAAAGATTATACACGTTAATGTTCAGAAGATCGCCATATTATTTCTTACCCTTTTGATTAAAATGTATCGCATCCAATTCCAAAGTATTCCCCGTTTTCGAAAAATGTAGACCAAAAACTGACAAACTTTATTCCTTTTTTCTTGCAAATGCGTTCAACTCTATTATTTATGCTAATAGCTTTACTTAAGGTACAGACACAAGCACGCATTCTTGGGAGAATTCCTGCAACCATTCCCATGTCTGTCTTTCCTTTAATCTTATCGGTTAGGCTCTTGAACTCTTTTACAATGGCCTCAGTATGTCCTCTTCTCCCTCCCTGAAAAACGTCATTGCTACCAACATGTACAATTATCAGGCAACTTTTATTCTTGATATTAATGTTGTCTAATTCCCTATTAATTATCTGACTTGTGGCACCTGGAAAACGTCTAATTTTTCTCTTGGTCACGCGTTTTGCTCTGAAAAAGTCCACTTGATTTCTGACCAGAGAATACACAGATAAAAAGGACGACGACTCTTCGTCAGCAAGTAACTCAAATCTATTTTTTATGGTAATGGGTTTTGAATCCTTGTATTTTAGTTTTGAAGGCCTTTTACTTTTGACCACCTTCAATACCTGTTCCTTTGTCCTGTTTTCCGGAATACTCACTGTAATTTCCAAACGGGTCATGCTTTGTTCTAAACGTTCAACCTTTAGAGTTTATATCCGATGATGGGCTTTCACTCTGGTCTTGTCCACTGGGTTGGATTTCCAGTGCCACGACCCGAGCTTCAAGATTTGTTTACACTTTCCTTTAACTCTCTAACTTCCTTTTACTCTCTAACTTCCTTTTCATGGTTTTCTCTAAGTCTACAAAACAAACACACTCAAAATTGTAATGTCGCTGAATTACCTTCAGGAAAGTTAACACACCAATGTTGAACTTTACATTTAAAGCATTCGGCTTTCAGTTTACCTGGCCCTGTCATAGTTTATCTATTTTTAATGCAGTTTGCAATACTTGCGTAAAAAGAAATTCAAAAGTAAAGAATCTATCTATTTTTGAGACTGTGACGTCTGAAAATAATGCCCGTTTGAAAATAATGCGAAAATGTGTTGCTCTAACTTCCGGTAATATATACAGAATTAAAAGGAACCTGCAGGCAACCGTTAATAACAGTGCGGAGTTATGTTACGTTCACTTTAATTAATACAACAGATATGGAGGGAGAAATAAGGGAGAGTGGTTAATACAGGAAATTCACAAGCGAGAAACCCATATTACAAACCGGAAACGGAAATGGAAGTGGTGCGCTTTAGGACCCGAATATGCAATTTTACTGATTTAACTCGGCTGAAAAATAGAATCTGTACGACCGTTAAAAATAATGCAGAATTATGTCGCGTTAATTTTAATACAACAACTCGGCCGAAGAATAGAATTTCACTAATGTAACTCGTCCGAGAAGGAGAACCTGTAGCAACCATTAGTAAACAATGAAGAATTATGTTACGTTAACTTTAATTAAGAAGTCGGGAACGATAATAAATTAATTAATTAACTAATAAGCAATGAAATGATTTGCCTAGCCTCAATAATAAAGTAAGTAAATATAATTATTAGTCAACATTTATCTCAACTTCTTAAATAATATAACAACAAAAAACACCTTATTTCAGACTCAACAGGTACAAACATTTATACAAGTGGTTCATAGAAGATTAAGAGATATTTGTCTGGAGCACTGACTAAGTAAGCCAGTGAATCACTATACATAATGAACATACAATTGCCTACGCTAATGCATCCAGATATAAATCATGTTGAATTAAAGCTTAGTCACAACACTATTTGACACTATCGAAAAAAATACTGGAGAGACCACACAACACGTCCGCCTCCGATGAGAGAAAGAGAGAGAGAAAGAGAGAGAGAAAAAAACCGACTTCATTGTTTTATTCGTTATTTACTTTATTTTATTACTTTCTCTTTATCATTGATCTTTCTTCTTTTTACACTCGCTCCGCTGTACTTTATAAACACGGCAGATGGGTAGACGTGGCCGGCATTATGATTTTGAACAGCAAAGGAACCGGGGATAATTTCACACTATTATTTTCTATTTACTGACTTTTTATTTATGCCTAAACAATTGAACAAACGGGGGAACACGAGTGCGGACTATCATTAACATTTTGAGAGAGAGAGAGAGAGAGAGAGAGTTACAAGGAGTTACAAGGAAAAGAAGTACCTCAAAAGGCCTTGCGGCCCATACCGAGGAGGTACCAATGGCAACGGGAGCCAGGGAAAATTTTTGTAAAAGTTTATTTTTCTTTCAACTATCCTAGCAGTAGTAGAAAACTGGATAGTAAAGTAGAAGGCTCTCTCCCCACCCTCCGCTCCCTCCCTGCCAGAGGCAGGTACGGAAAAAGGTTGAAGAAAATACCTTGACCCTGGAAAAGTAGCCAAGGAAATTTTACAGGAATCGGAGATATATAAATAGCTCTATATTTAGCTTGCTCACAGAGACACCGAGCAAGCGAACTCCTGCAGAGTTTTCTGAGGTTTTAATCTTAAACTATGAGTGTGTTCAGTACTTTGTCTAGCCTATTTTTAAACAGATTTACACTTTGACTGGAAACAACCTCTGAGGGAAGTTGGTTCCAGATATTAACCATTTTATAGGAAAAGAAATTTCCGCAGACTGAGGTCCTAAATGTCTTTACACACTCAAATAGTGTGCAAGATTTCGTCTAACCTTTTCTTGAACTGATCCACAGAGGAACTGTTTCACAACTTCCGAAGGTAACCTGTTCCATGTGTCACAGATCTTATACGTAAAGTAATTCCCACACACACTAGTCCTAAACCGTTTCAAATCCAACTTCCAACCATTGTTGCGAGTTGGGTTATCATTTAAAACTAAACATACTTCTAAAATCGACATCGTTGAACCCTCGTAAGACTTGAAAACCTCGATCAGTTGACCGCGCAGCCTCCGAGTTTCAAGCGAAACAAGTTCAGGGCGCGTAACCGTCGATTGTAGCCCATATGCCTAACGGAAGGGATTAACTTTGTGGCCCTCGCCTGCACTCGCTCCAGCCTCTCATATCTTTCCTGAGGGTGGGCGACCAGAACTGCACAGCATACTCCAGGTACGGCCGAACAAGGGAATTGTACAGTGAGAGCACAATCTCCTTGTTCCGAAACTGAAATTGCCTCCTGATATAACCCAATAGTTTCTGGGCTTTCTTTTCCACCTCTACACACTGTTTCGTAAACTTAAGGTCGCTGCTAATTAGCACACCCAAGTCCTTTCTAAATCAGTCACCTCGATATTACTGCCCAACATCGAGTAGTCCGACTTGGGATTGGCGTAGCCAATGTGCATCATTTTGCATTTACCCAAGTTAAACGGCATTTGCCATTTTTCGGACCACTCTCCTATCCTACCTAGGTCCGCACGCAGTTCCTCGATCGCTTCGGGCGTCCCAACATTGGCCCCAAGCTTGGTGTCATCAGCGAATTTGGCGATCCGACTGACGATGCCACCGTCGATATCATTTATGTAATGGTAAACAACAGTGGCCCAAAACGGAACCCTGAGGAACCCCACTAGTGACCGAGGCCCAACCCGAACTAGCCCCTTTAATTACCACCCTCTGCGCCTATTCCTCAGCCAGTTTTCAATCCACCTGCCTATTTCCCCACCGATACCCAGCGCGCGCACTTTCGCCATTAGCCGGCGGTGAGGTACCTTATCAAAGGCTCTCTGAAAGTCGAGATAAAGTATATCAATCGCCCTACTCTTATCGTACTCACTCAACATGACGTGGAAAAACTCGAGCAAGTTGGTGAGACACGACCTATGCCGTCTAAACCCATGTTGGGAGTCCCCAAGCAGCTTGTAGGAATCCAATGGTCAACGATTCTATCAGCTATTATCCTTTCTAATAATTTACCTACAACTGAAGTGAGACTAATAGGACGATAGTTCCCTGGACTTTCGTGATCCCCTTTCTTAAAGATAGGGGTCACGTTGGCCTCCCTCCAGTCACCAGGCACCTGCCCATCACCAACGATTTGTTGAAGACTGTAGCCAGGTGGGGAGCTACCTGGTCGCGCACTTCTCGCAAAACACTGGGGAGAAACTGGTCTGGCCCAGGAGCCTTAAACGCGCTCAGTTTGTCTATTCTATGAGCAACGACTGTCGCGGTACATCTAACACTATCCAGGCCAGCACCTTCGTGCCTCAAGCTGGCTCGGGGATGACGCGGGTATCCTCCCTGGTGAACACTCCCGGAAAGTACTCATTAAGCACATTAGCGATGTCCGCGTCGGAGGTCCGCAGAACGCCGCTTCCGTCCTTTAAAGGACCTATCATGCTTCTAATGGGCTTTCTACTATTAACATAACTGAAGAACTCCTTAGGGTTCCCCTTGCAGAGGCTTGCCACCCGTAGTTTCTTCGTTACGTTTCGCTAGCCTAACCTTCGCCTTCACTTCCCTACACAGGCGGACATACGCTTCAGTGTTCTCGTGGGAACGATTGGCCTTCGCCCTCCTATACGCTACTTTCCTATTTCGGATAGCCGAAGCGATGCCACGATTGAACCACTTAGGCTGCGTTGAAGCAGGGGTGACCGGTTTTGAGGGTATGGCAGCAGACTGCAGCACCATAAACTCATCCCGGAATGCACTCCACACTCCCTCAACAATCGCCACCAACCTCTAACCCCATCTCTGCTACGCTATCCCTGAGGCTAACAAAGTTCGCCCGCCGGAGATCGAGCTTACTGCCTCTCGAGTTACTACGCTTCACCCGAGGGACGCACACACGGAACCTAATAAGAACGTGATCACTCCCGCCCAACGATTCGTCAACGGTGAGGCCAGTGACGAGGTTGTCTTCGGTCGTGAATACTAAGTCTAGAACGCTTTCGCCTCGTGTAGGCTCGTTGACCCACTGAGTGAGGAAGTTCTCATCAGCAAAGTCAACTAGCCTCCTCCCTTCAGCATCGGCAGTCCTCTTTTCCCACTTTATGCCGCGACAGTTGAAGTCTCCTAAAACTACACACACCCTATCCCCTAGCAGGCTACTGAGTTCGGTGTACAGGGCTGTATCGTCCTCGAGGAGGAGATGCGGAGGTCTGTACACCAAGATTAACCTATAGTTCGTCCCTCCCACGTTCAGATCGACGCCAAGCAGCTCCCGTTCCGACCGGAACTGGCAGTCAACCGGACTCAACGTGTCTCTGACGTATATTAGTACCCCACCCCCCTCCCCACGGGTGCGTTCTTTGCGAAACATTCTATACCCGGGAATTTCGAACTCCCCAACGTAGTCCCTACGATCAGTATGAATCCTGGACTCGGTGATAGCAACGATATCCTGGTATTCTGATGCTAAGAGCGCCCGTAGCTCGCAAAACTTGTTCCTAATTGACCTAGCATTAAAAAGCATTGCACGGAGGGAGCCTTCCCTATTCTGACAGAGAGAGAGATAGAGAGATAGAGAGATAGATAGATAGATAGATAGATAGATAGATAGATAGATCCACAATAGCATACAAATACGAAAAACCACCTAATCGGGGCAAACCCCGTCCGAGGACGCGTTTTTGGGCATTCTCCGTCGGCACATTTCAGATGTTGCCAATTTGCATTTTATATTTTTAATTTCAAACAAAACATTATTAATTTCTTATTTTCGTACAAACCATAATTAAATTTCTTATTAAACAAAACTTTTTATTAAACAAAACATTAATTTCTTACTAGACATTATTATTATTATTATCTTTAAAAATAAACAATACACGACGAGACAGA
>JAJOZX010003106.1:10000-35000 GCA_023014485.1 Bathynomus jamesi | reverse complement strand
TAACTTTCCTAAACGTTTTCGCAATAGCCTCTCACAATTGAAAAAAGATGGGGAGCTCCATATTACTAAAGCAGACAAGGCTAACACCATAGTTATGGACAAAGTGGACTACATCAGAAAGATGAACGAGCTTTTCCAGGACCCCACCACATACAGCAAACTTAGGAAGAACCCGCAGGATGACGTCATCAAATCATTTAATAGCGGCTTGAAACGCATTCTCAAAGATCATAAGGACTTAATTCCGCTTTTCATGTCCACTTCACCTTCTCTGCCCTACCTTTACGGTCTCATTAAAACCCACAAACCTGGCAACCCTATGCGCCCTATTATTAGCTCGGTGGGCTCTATTACTTATAAACTCTCCAAATGGCTTGTCAGAGTCTTGTCCTCCATTCTTGGAACTATCTCTGATTCACATGTAAAAAATTCCATGGATCTTACTGAAAAATTGAATAATGCACTTACTGAAACTAACGATAGATTGATCAGTTTTGACGTTTGTTCACTACCTTCACACATTGTTTTGGAACTTATTAAGCTTTGCATCAAAGACTGTAAATTCACTTTCAATAACGAGTATTATCAACAAGTTTTTGGGATGGCCATGGGCAACCCCTTGTCGCCCCTCCTCTCCAATATTTATATGGAGTTTTTCGAAATTACTTACATTCCGAGAATCCTGGGGGTTGGCATCCCTTGGTTGCGGTACGTCGACGATATTTTGTGTATCTGGCCCATGAATCGTGACCTGGATAATTTCCTCCTTCAGTTAAATGATCAAGTCCCCTCTATTAAGTTTACTTTAGAAGTGGAACAAGACAATTCAATCCCATTTTTGGATGTGCGTGTACATAGGGAAAGCCCAGGTTTTAAGTTTAGTATCTATCGGAAAAAAACAAACAATTTGTCCTACGTACACTTTTGCTCGGGACATGACACCCCCATTAAGAAGGCCATTTTTCCTTCAATGTTTCTCCGCGCCCTTAGGATCGCCAGTCCGGAATACATCGATGCCGAATTAGAAAAAATCAACGGTATTGGAAGTGATCTGTGTTACCCATCTGCGTTTATGGAATCTTGTCTCAACAAGGCAAAACGAACTTTCTATCGCGTCAATAATAACACTCGTACTTTGTCAAAAAATATTTTAGTACTTCCATTTTTCCCGGGCTTTTTAGGCATTGCTAATGTACTTAAACTTTTGGATATTAATGTAGTATTTTCATACAACAATATTGTGAAAAATATCATTGTAAAAAATAGCCCTACCAATAATTCAGGCATTATCTATAAAATTGGTTGTAAACAATGTGATTCCTTTTACATAGGTCAGACGGGAAAGGATTTGCACACATGTATAAAACAGCATCAATATTCCATTAGAACAGGACAATTGTCCAGTGCCCTTTTTGTCCATTTGTCAGAGTTATCCCACTGTATTGATTGGACTAATGCTTCAGTTTATTCCACTCTAGCAACATTGTTCATAGAAATATTCTTGAGTCTGCCATTATCCAACTACAAATAACTTCAACATAAGCAAAGGTTTTTCAACTCGATCCTGTTGTTTTGAATTCCTTCAGAACAGATTTAGATAAGAAGGTAGAACGCTAAATCTTTGGTAAAATTGTATGCACCCTAATAACTTTTATTTTTCAATTTTTATATACCAAAAAATAGGGCAGAGTGCTAAAACCCGGCCAGATTTCCAGTATAAATTTGTATATATATATATATATATATTATTTTTTTTTTTATCTATAACATTGTTTGGAAACAAATCTTTTAATCTTGTGCTAAAAATCGATAATTGTTCAATTTTATATACAAAAAGAGCAGAGTGCTAAAACTTGGGCAGATTTCCAGTATAAATTTGTATATATATATTTTATTTTTATTTTATTTTTTTTCTTTATCTATAACATTGTTTGGAAACAAATCTTAATCTTGTGCTAAAAATCGATAGTTTTTCCTTATAAATTTGTGTGCCCCCTTCCACAATCCTTTAATTTCGTTTCTCCGTTTATTGTATACTAGCAGGTTACCCGGCGTTGCCCGGGTAACCTAAAACCCGCCCTTCGTGCGGGTTCTAAAATATCCCAGCTGAAGGTCGAATATTTTCTCTTTGACCAAACTATTACGACTTAACCTAACCAATCGTCATGGGCGTACAATTAACCTAAAAAAATAAATAAAAAAATAAAAAAAAATTTTATTTATTTATTTTTATTAAGAGAAGAGGATTCTTTATACTGTACGGCATTGACGATTGGTTAGGTTAAGTCGTGCTATTTTCATTAAATTTTATTTATAAAATAAATAAATAAATAGCTAGCAGGTTAAGTTAGGTTAGGTTAAGTTAGGTTAGGTTAAGTTAGGTTAGGTTAAGTTAGGTTAGGTTAAGTTAGGTTAGGTTAAGCTTTAAAGAAAATATCACGACTCAACCCAACCTAACTAACCTAACCTAACCTAACCAACCTAACAACCTAACCTAACCAACCTAACCTAACCAACCTAACCTAACCAACCTAACCTAACCAACCTAACCAACCTAACCTAACCAACCTAACCAACCTAACCTAACCAACCTAACCTAACCAACCTAACCTAACCAACCTAACCTAACCAACCTAACCAACCTAACCAACCTAACCAACCTAACTAACCTAACCAACCTAACCAACCTAACCTAAATTGAATGGAAAACAATAAAAAAAATGTTATTTATTTATTTTAGGTTAATTGTACGGCATCGACGATTGGTTAGGTTAAGTCGTGCTATTTTCGTTAAATTTTAAATAAATAAATAAATTTTAAATAAATAAATAAATAAATAGCACCATTAGATTCCTTGTAAAAAACTGGTTTATGAAGTTATTTTAAAATTTGTAAGTTCAACCGTTTGGTTTTCTATAGCGAACAACTAAACCAATAAACAAACTTCCTCTTTTATATATATATAAATATATAGAGAAGAAGATATATATATATTTGTGTATATATATATATATATATGTATATATATATATATATATATATATATATAATATTATATATATAATATATATATATATTTTCTCTCTGTAACCTATATATAGGCTGTAATTCTTTATGTACTTCAGTGTTCCTGAGGATGTCATTAGACGAAAGCGCTTGAGCACCATCTGTGTTTCCTTTCCTTCGTGGTTTTATTCATCATATATATATATACACACACACGTATATATTCTTTTTATGCAGGAAGGAGGGGCCAAGAGCGAATGCTCGCAAAAGCGCCCTCCCATAAAAGAAGACAGCCTTCCCCCCCCCCCCCCCCCCCCAAAATATATATATAAAATCAGGCATGGGTAAGAAATAAGATTCTAATCTTTATTTGTAGATGTATCCGTAATGTGTGGTCTCCTTTTCATCCAATTTTAATATTGAAATTTGCCGAATTTCAGATTTGAATTAGGAATACTTTTTCTTATTTAAAATGTTTTCATCGAACCTTTTTTTTTATTTATCCACTTTTTCAAAAACATCTGCTTCAAGATTACTTTTTTCAATCAGCTTTCAATCCAGAGGTGAATTTTAATAAATATTTATTTTACTCATATTGTGTGTGTGTGTGTGTGTGTGTGTGTGTGTGTGTGTGAAAATTTCGAACATTGCCTCGCCTTTTTTTTTTGTCTTGTTTAATAACCTCGTGTAACTCGACCTACTTCTCAAGGCCTTTTCCTGCAACTTTGGCACACTTTACCCATGAATGCGGCTCTTTCCATTTTCATGAGTTTTCATGGCCGGTGGGCAGCAGTTTTGTGACATATTCGCCTGAAACTTTGTGGCACCGAGATGCTTCATGAATGGTCTATGCAAAGATGGAAGTAACTAGAGGAGCTAGTTGTGCATTAGTAGTATGGTCAGTTTGGCACCTTCTCCACGCATCTCTACCACAGTGGAAATTGTTAAAGGTTTAGCATCTGTTATACCTCCAAGACTCAGACATGGGGCTGAAGGCGGCTTTTGTAGGCTTCGGCTTCAAGAATTTGAAAATGGCCGGCTTCGGCTTCGAGAACTTAAAAATGGCCGGCTTCGGCTTCGAGAATTTGAAAGACTTGGTTATTTGTATAGTTTGAGAGGTTTTATTTTTTATTTAACTATTTTAATATTTTTTATTATTAGTAATACTAATAACTAAAAATAGTTAACCTATACTAATTTAGAATAGGTTAACTATGGAACTCGTCTTCCGGTCCCCGTTCTATAAGATTCGGCTTCAGCTTCGGTTTCCTGACTTTCTAAAGGCTTCGGCTTCAGGCTTCGAAGCCGAATGCCCGGCTTCAGCCCCATGTCTGCTCCAAATGGCTACGCGCTCACCCCAAATATGATACTTCAGCGGAACTGAAAATTAGAATCCTGTGACATCTGTAAAAGAAGTTTATTAGAAGTATTATGACAAGGTTCATGAAGCCTGTAGTAATTTAAAAACTCTAAAATTGATTTTCATGTTGTATTGAAACTGTGCCACTTTTTTAGCTTTTACGTACTGTACATGCACTGTACCTCTGGGAAGTATGATAAATATGCAATATATGCAATCTGTATCTTGTAGATTTTCCTTGTTCTTCATGAAGAGCTTAGATACCTTCTGCTACACACATCTGAATTTCACGAAACCTAAGAAAGAACTTCTAAACTCGTTCATCTCTCGTTTGTCATTATTATTTTGTGCTTTACGGGAAGGGACAGGCTGCACAGTCTCCTGCAACACAAGCGTGTTAAACTGAAGTTGTTTTCCTTGATGGAAAAAGATGTTTCTCAAGGGTGGACACTCCAAAGATAAAAATATAG
Source organism: Bathynomus jamesi (assembly GCA_023014485.1). NCBI lineage: Eukaryota > Metazoa > Arthropoda > Malacostraca > Isopoda > Cirolanidae > Bathynomus > Bathynomus jamesi. The sequence goes on along the minus strand of JAJOZX010003106.1, from coordinate 30,164 downwards.
GAGTACTTTCATAAAAAACAGTCAGAAGGGGCAGAAGCCTGCACAGTGTTCAAGCCAACTGATGCGGACCATTGTTACTAGTATCGTCGGAACTCGAATCCCTGACCTCGGGTTGAGAGGGGTACAAGTTATACTTCAGACGAAACATACAAATCTGAAATAAACAAAATAGAGAAAAAACGAGAACTTTCTCAGATCACATTTTTCTACAGTGTCAATTTAAGAAATTAAATCTTTCAATTTTACTTTCACAAACGCTTTCATTCAACAAACAATGTTATCAAAATAAAGAGACGGAATACATTTCAAGGGAACGAAAGCCATGCGAATAAATGCCTTCTTTCTCTCTCGTAACTCAGATTAAATGTTTCTTTTAATATTTACATCTTGCAAACTAAGCAATATCTAAATACAACGAAACCTTATATAAACCTTGCAAGGAAATGTGTGTGTATATGATACATATAATGTAAAGTGTGTGTGTGTCCAAGAAAAGTTTCTACTTAATGGGAAATACATTTATGGAACCCTATCATTAATGTTCGAAATGTTTCCTATTCACTTCAAAGCACGTTAATGTAATGAATTAATTAATGTAATTCCCACTAGGTAGACACTTTTCGGACATCAGTATATATAATGTGTACACACACACACACACACACACACACACGGTGGTCGTTTGTTAAATCGCGTAAGCGCAGATCATGGTCATGTATACTGAATAACGTTCCCTTACAATATATATTTGTCGATCGTGTATAAGCGAAGCCGCGTAAATCAAGTTCACGTATAAAGAGTAATTGCTATAAATAATGTGCCATTTTTTACCCAGTATGTTGAACAGGTTATATATTTTATATTTTTAAGTTTTCAATTACTTTCGCTTGTATTAAAGTAAGGGTTGGAGGGGATTCTATAAAGTTTAGAGAGAGCGGTTTTTTTTTTTTTACCGAATAGTAAACCCTTGTCCAACGCGTGTTTGTCCAGCGCGAATTTGCTTATACACGGAAAAATAAATGCGAACAATTATTTGCCGAAAGCAGAAAATTTGATTATACACTGTCCGCCAAACACGCCCTAATACAGTATTACTGTACGCGTGCCAATGCGCGCTCTAATGTTTTCTCCTACTCTCTCTCTCCAACACTCCCGCATCTCCCTCCCTCTCGCGTCACCCCTCGCATCACCCTTTGTCTCAGTTCCGCTACCGTGTTAAGGTCAGTGAAGTTGTGTGGATTGTTTTTGTCATATTTTGCTGTTGTTTTGCCATTACCTTTAGACAGCAGTATGGCACCAAAACATAAAGCATCTGCAAGTGATAGTGAAGAGAAGAAAAAATAAAGATTCTAGATAAGTCGCGTGGTGGTATGAGCATAACATCACTTGGCCGCGAGTATCATGTGAATGAGTCTACCATACGCACCATCCGAAAGAGTGAAGAAAAGATGCGTGCTATTTTCATTTAATATATTTTTATTTATCATATGTAAATATCATTGTTTGTTATTTTATTATGTTCTTATTTCATATACAATATAGGTAGGGAAATTCATTTATGTATGAATAAAAAATCTACGTATCTAAGCATTAATGCGAGACTTTACGCGGCCGCGTTCACGTATCCCCATTTATCGCATAAGGTATTAAGTTTGTCCAACGCGAATTTACCTAACGCGCCGTTCTCGAGGAACCTAACCCCCGCGTTAGACGAGGGTTTACACTTTACTGTACAATGATTATTTTCAAATTTCAGTGACGTTCGGATTTTAAGTAAAAAAAAACCTTGAAATCAAGTAAGGCGTTCTTTTGTGCTACCTCACAGGCTTTACACATCCTCTGATTTGTTTAAGGTTAGGTTAACCTGAGTTAAATTAACCTAATCTAGTATAACGTAACCTCAAAAAATATATCTTACAAAAAATACTTGTTTACAAACTTGGTAAAAAAAAAAAAGGCAGCCTACTACTGGCGCGACTTTGGAATATATATATATATATATATATAATATATATATAATATATAATATATATATATATATATATATATATATATATATATATACATATACATATACATACTAAAATTGTTGTGAAGACTCTTCGTTCTTCAATTTATTTTGAATTTGTGTTCAAAGAGGTGAAAGGAGTTAGATTTCAGGCTGAAATATTCATCCAAATTCGCGATGTTTGGAATCCTTTTTATTGAAAGGAACACGACGCAAATGTAAATTCAAATCGACTGTTATTCCCAATTAGGATACAAAATATACAATTTTGTATTAAACGGGTATTCTATCATTACATAATTTAGAGAAAATGGGGAGAAAGTAGACATGGGGAATTTTTTTTTGAAAATTTTCTGTCTGGGGTAGTGGGTATTTTTTTTTTTAATATTTAATAAGTTTCAACTTGTTCTTCATAGTTCAGTATTTAATTTATTATAAGAATATCTTTTTTATTACTATAGTCTGAAAAATTAAATTAATTATTACATAGATTTACCATACACTGGAAGATCTCAACAATATAGAATTTTTATGCAGTTATCGTGTAAAAAAAAAATATATATATATATATATATATATATATATATATATATCTCTGTTTACTGTTATATACAACCCCAATATAGTGCCATTGCAAAATCTTAGATCCATTCCATTATATGTGTCACCTTTGAGGTGTTATACCTCCTGTAATCTATATTGAACCACACTATTTTACCCAAATCCTAACCAATGACTCTGAACTGACAAAGTAACTTTTGAGTTTAAATGATAGTTCTTATCCCATGAATTTAAGGCATAAAAAAGACTAAAATGCGAGGCCACAATATTCCAAAATTCAAAATTCAAAAAAGAAGGAAAAAATGAACTCCATTCGTAGAAAGGAAAATAATAATGTGCTGCATTTTTTATGGGAAAGACAATATTACTGCGGAGAATCTAGGTGGAGAAAAAATTTAAGAAAAAAATCAGAGAAAATCAAAGACATTTGAAAAAATATATATTTTTAAGGTACTGAATATAAAGATAAATTTGAAACTGTATATTTATGTCGGAGAAGAGAGAAGGAAATTACCCTTTTGAGTTATTTGGGGTGGTGGGGGGATCACCTCGTTCACCCCGCCACATCGTCCGTGGGTACATTTGATGTAATGTTCGTTCTTCTTCTGTTTATTTGAATAAAATCAGTGTACATTATGCGTAATTATCAAATTTTAGGAAAAAATTTTGTCGCAAATTAAAAATGTCAGCACTCGTGGCTCAGTGGGTTAAACCATTTTCCTGTAGGCGAAGTGAAGATACTGACGTCGGAATTTCGACTCCTGATGGTGCTAGTTAATGAATAATCCAGGAGTTAGCGCAATAGGACGCATTCGTATAGCCTGAGCACTGTACCAGTTTCTGGCCGTCCTCACTGATTAATATTAAATTAAATATGATGTAATCGTTATTTGGTTTCTGTAATTTAAGAAATACTTCGTCATTCTCCTAAAACACACACACACACACACACACACACACACACACACACACACACACACACATGGTATTTTTAGGTTTCATGTTTTGTAGCCCTTCTTTCATCCTTTCATCATCAGATTATTAGTTAAAAATTTTCTGGGTAATTATTGTTGGCAATGAAGTTGAAAGTTTGTTCCTTCGAGACGAGGTAATTATGGGGCGATAATTATTCAATTTCAGGACTTCAACACTATTTGCCTCTATAATTTAACACCAAATTTCTGCAGATCGAGGATCCAAAACATTAATAATTCAATATTAAAGCTATACTGCCCAAAGATATTATGATACATCTCGTAATAGTCCCCTAAGAACTTTTGTTACACACACTGTGCATGGAACAAGGAACCCTCCCGGGATATTAAATTAGTATTTAATATCACAGAAGGGGTCCTTGTTCTATGCATAGTCTGCGTGTAACATATATACAAGGAACAGTATTGTCCCTACTCCTATTTATTATCACGCTGACGGACATAGACAATGAAGTAGACGACAACAGTATAGTAACATCCTTTCCTGACGATACAAAGATCAGCAGAAAAATCGACAATGCAGAAGATGTGGAAGCCTTACAGAGGGACACAAGCAGAATATACAAATGGTCAGAAGACAATAAGCATGAATTTTAACACCGAGAAATTTCAGCCCTTGAGCTAAGGAAGAAATGAGGAACTCGGGGCATATTATACCCCAGAAAGACAGGAAATTCATAGAAGCACGAAAGCAAAAGGTTTAGGAGTAATAATGACCGATGAAGCAAAATTTGAAAAACAGAATCAGATAGCGATAAACAAAGCTAAAAGATTTACGGGACAGCTACTGAGAACCTTTAAAAGAAAGGACAAGAAAATAATGATTCCCCTGCTGAAAACACTGACCACCGACCAAAACTTGAATACTGCTCAGTCTTGAAGTCCCTATACAAAAAATAAATAATTAATAAAATAGTAGTAGTCCAGAGGAGTTTTACAGCCAAGATTCATGGCTGTAAAGAACTCGACTACTGGGAAAAACTACGTAAATTAAATCTGTGTTTGCTGGAAAGAAGAGAGAGGGACGCCATAATTTGCATATGGAAAATGATCGAAAAACTGGTACCTAAGCTCGAACTAAACCCGATTACCATCCAAACAACACTGGAAAATAGGAAAGGTAGAATGTGCAGTGTTCCCAAACTAAAGACCCGACAATGGACACTCCTCAACATTGAAGGAAAATAGCTTGGTTGTCAAGAGACCAAGACTTTTTAACCAGCTTCCAAAGGACCTCAGGAACGTGACAGGGGTCAAAGTTAAAATCTTCAAACGAAGGCTAGATGCCTGGCCCAGGGCGGTACTAGATGAGCCCGGGTGTGCGTGGCTACGTGCGATGGAGGTCGCAAGAAAGTAACTCGCTCTTCTATCAGGCCAGGCCTAGAGGTGAGGCCACCAGCTTGACCTTCGTGTGAAGAGAGACTGACGCACGGAACTTTTACCAAGTTTACCATCTATCTATCTATCTATCTATCTATCTATCTATCAAAGGCGGATGTAGCCTCCAAATTTAGGGAGTCAGTAGACAAAAAATATAAAAGATGAAAATTATAACAGCTGAATTCTGACACCTGAAAAATCACTAAAAATTTTTTAGATCTGCTCAGAAACTAAATCTTTAAGTTGTCAACGTTTTTGCAATATAAAAAGTATTATTGAAGCAGTTTTTATAATACTTTTAACGTCTTTTACATGATATTATACGAGATACTTTCCTCTTATTTCATTTTTTTATTTCCTTTGTATTTTAACTGTATTTTTTCCTACTTTTTTTTATTTCCTTTCTGTGAGCTAACTGAAGGTCGTGGTCGTGGCAAACTATTTTTTTGGCTTTATCGTGTCGCTGTAGTCGTTGCTGTTGTCGTAAACATTTTGTGAGTAAAGTGTAAAGTCAGCTCTCATTTTCTGCGATTTTTGAGAGATTACGCAACTTGTGGTTATCAAGTAAATTATCTTTGATATTGGATACGACTTATTTTTGACAGTTGAAGTTTTTGGTGTTTTCTTTTTTTTTATATCAGATTTTTAAACCTTTTTCAACTTTACTGTTCGGTCGTAATGTCGACCTTTTGACCTTACTCCAGTTCGATCAATTATTTAGCTTCATTTATTTAAGATTTTAAATGAAAATTAAAATTTTGGTTATTTTAAATGACAATGACTGACCTACAGTGATCTAACCAAATCAATTTTAACGTAACCTAGCGTAGGCTAACCTGGTATAACCTAGTCTGGCGTAATGTAAGTTAACATGAATTAAATCAGCCCACATAAATTAAAATCTTTCGATGTTAATCGGATTTATAACTTTTAGGCGTCGGCCTTGTGAAGTTCCACTTTATTCCTTTACCCTGAGTGAAATATAGAGAATATCAGCTTCAAATTTTACATGAATAATGAAAGCCTTTCCAATACGGAACTTCATTACTTATGTTGGAAAATCGGAGGTGACCTGTTTCAATTTTTTTACTTAAGCATTTTTATCTTATATTCTTACTGTATTAATCTTACTTTTTTTGAAATATACTATTTTTTTTTTTCTGAAATCGAACATAGCGTATTTTTCTAATTTTTATCAAGTAACCTTGTCATTTTTTTTCATGGTCAAAGTAAAGGCTTATTGAATATTAAACCATCATTTTCACTCGTGCACTAATTAACCTTTTTCACTGCCAACTTATAAAAACCAGAGAATACTTCTCCAAACCAGGTTTTTAATCTGACTGACAGTCAACTAGAGTTAATTCTGGCATGATGCCACACGCTCTGTATATGAATATATTTTGGGCATGTCAGTCAAAGGGGTAATACTTTTTTAATATAGGAATAGTCAAAACAAAAAATTTTAGTAGTGAGCTTCAAGATGACGACTTTAGTTCTTTTTCATTTATGAATCTCGGATGTTCCAGGATAAGTTAAAAAAAACATCAAAAAGAAGTAACTTGAAATAAAAAGGGGATGTTTTTGAGTCGTAAGGTACTTATTAAGAAGTTTAGGAAATGTTAAAAATGACTTTAACAGAGAAATCAAAATCGGTTACAAGCTGGGTTAAATTAATTTTACGTAATTCTTATTTCTATTGAAACGATATTTGAACTTTCTTATTCAGAACTTGTAAACAAAGACACTGAAGTTGAGGGTTCGAATCCCGATGATGCTGGTAATAATAATAGGAATTATAACAATGGGCCGCATTACTTGGTCTGAGCGCTGTGCCAGTTTCTGACCCTCCTGAATGATGATGATCATCATCATCATATATTAACATTTAAATAATGACGTATTTCATTCAGAAGAATAATAATACATGTTTTGGATATGCGTCGCTTAAAAAATTGTATTTATAACTTCAGTGTTGTCATTTATTTTTATCTAGAACGATAAATATATACGGAATATGATTTAGTAAGAAGTCAGGAGGGCCAGAAACTGGCACAGCGCTCACACCAATTAAGGCGGCTCATTGGTCTAACTCTTGTATTATTGTTATTACCACCAGCATCACTCCGCATTCGAACCTTCCAACTTCGGTGTCGTCACTTCACTAAGCGGGAAATGGTGTTACCCCAATGAGCTATGACGCTGGCTTCAATATGATTTGCACAACAATATCAGTCCTCCATGAGAGTACCGAGTATCTGGATTATTTTGATCTCGAACTAAAAACAAAATAATTTAAAACCCATTTTATATTTGTTTAATAAAATCGTAACGAAGAGAAAAACGATAGATACCGAATCTATTAAACAAAGCCACGACTGTGAAGGGAGCAATGAAAAGCGGTTCGAATCCGGTGAGGTTATAAAAGTTAACAATTTTTTTTCTGTATGTATAATGTGGTTACAGTAAGTATAATGAAGTTAAACTGATAACTTAAAGAAATGTAATATAAAAATAATAATTAATGGTATTTCGGGGAAAAGAATTCAACTTGTTTCAAAAGGCATCCCGAAAAGAAGAGAACTGATAAAAAGAACAGTTAACTTCTCCAAAAGTGTCGACACTTGAAAGAAGTTTCATTTTAAAGAATATATATTTTTTTTTTATGAAAATGGTCTTAGACATTTGAGTATCACAAAAAGAAGAAAAAAAACTTACCCCAAGAGTGTTGCTGTGAAAAAGTAGTTTGTGTCTTAACTGTAAATTTTTATTTTGTGTGAAGATTCACTATTAGATGGTGTCCCTCTTTCGTCTCGTTCCGCGTTATTCGGGTGAATGCTGACTCGCTGAATGACTGATTAGTCCTTTTTCTTATAGTACTAGATGATGCAACAATTTCGAAGCCTTCCAGAAGCTTCTGCGACTCTCAACGCCTCTGTTTCGAAATTCCTCTCAAAACGAGAAAATGATACTTTTAACATATTATTTTGTATAAACTATTTTACAAGGATAAAAAAAAAATTTTAAGTTAATTGGGTTCTCGGTTTACGTTTAATTACATCATTCTATCATCGCTGAGGGACTACTTTTTCCCAAGAATTGATATAGCAAATTTTGAAAAAATTCGCGAATCATCTTTATCATATTTTAGGAACCAGAAAACTTCTTTTTAACGTCCCATTCTCCCATAAATGTTATGCAATTGTTGCCTACTGTATGTTTTATTTTGGGGAGTTCCATAGTTTCGTTAAAATGGGGTTTTTCTTAAATTTATAATGATTTGCCATACTTTAATTAAAAGACTTTCGACTTTTCAATTTCATTCAAGGCTACATGACACTATATTGACGTTTAATGAGTTAGTGACAATTTAAAACCCTCTAACTCCCAGAAAATTTTCAAACAGTTTTTACCACGGGGGTACATTTGGACCCCTAAGTCGGAAATGTAATAAAGGATGCAAGAAACATTAATTATACATTATTTTTTATACATATTAACATATAATACATTATAACCGAAAAAAAGCCCTTACATGAAGTTTGCAAGTTAAAAAAAAAAAATTTAAATGGGCCCTATTACAGATACAAAAAAAAAAATGAAAAATCCAAAAATTCTTTGTAATATAGAACTAACAATTTCGGTGAAATTGTGTGTGTATCTATCTATCTATCTATCTATCTATCTATCTATCTATCTATCTATCATTGTACAGTACATCAACCTATATGCAATTATGACATACTTTTGAGATGTGATTAACACGAGCGAACTTCTGACACTTTAAGCACTTGTCCCGAGACTTTTTATCACTAGTTCGTGGACAAAACGTGCATCGTCCCCGTTTCCTTGAGTCTACTGAAGTACTAGGATTTGATGTATCATATTCATTTCCTGTATTGGAAGGAGGACATTGTGGTGCTACTTGAGTTTCATTACTTATTAGCTGATTGCCTAGTTCAACTAGAAAAAGTCGCCTTTTGTGACTTTTTCCATTTTTGTAATTTTTATTTACATGCATCCAAATGATGAAGCTATTTAAAGCGATGATATCAAGCATGTTAGAAAATACCACCATGAGCCATCTTCTGCATTTTCGCTTGGTTGAATACTTCCGGACCGTTTGATCAGCTGTGTCAACGCCACCTTTGGTCCGACTGTAATCTAAAATCATAATGGGCTTTTTGTCATTACGTGTTATCAATCTTGGGCTGGTCGTGAGTGGTGCTAAGCAATGTTACAACTTTTCCCTTTTTTGGTGTGTATGAGACTAAAGTTCCATCTGTGTGGAAAGCAAACATAGATGAATATGTTTGGCATCCTTTGGTTGTGAGAAGTTGAGTTGGAATTTCTTTCCTATTCTTTCTTATGGTTCCTAATAATGTTAAGTCCATTTGCTTCAATTTTTTCCATAAATCTAATGAAGTGAAAAAGTTATCACATGTTACATTTCGACCACTTTTTTTCATTCCTTTCACCATGTCCATCACTACTCTCGCTCCTTGATTCTGTTAGAAACGTAAGATGTTGGGCTGTCACAGCAAACCCAAAATTTCAAACCATATTTTCCCAGTTCACTGGGAATATATTGTCTGAAATGACATCTTCCCCGAAATGTAAGCAATTGCTCATCAATTGTAAGATTGTCACTAGGAATATAACACATTTGTAAATTATCTACCCATTCTTGAAATACCTGTCTAATAGGACACATTTTATCAGTGAACCTTTGCTGACGTCGTCTCGACGCATCATCAAATCGTAAAACCCTTGACAACATTTGAAACCTGTTTCTGGACATGGTTTTGGAGAATACTGGTCGGCCATTATTTGTACTCCATAGCTCACAGATTGGCTCATTATTTGATTTGTAAACACCAGTAAGTATTAGAAGATCTAAAAAACGTTCAAATTCACTCATGGTAAGTGCAACCCACCTTTCTTTGTACACTCGCTCACCTTCCTGATTGCGCAACGTTATGACGAAATTTCAGTCCAATATTGCATCATCTTTCAAAAGTAATATATATATAATTAGGTAGGGGTACATATGGACCCCCATGGTAATACCTGTTATATACTAATGTTTTTGTAATAAAAAACAAATGCATTGTATTAATACATACTATGTCAAAACAACTCAATAAAACACACAAAGTCATGCAACCACAGGCTCTTCAGTAAATTATTTAAAAATTTGCAGCTTCATAAAGACCTACTGGGGTCCAAATGGACCCCGTTGGGAGTTTCAGGGTTAAGATGGACCTACGTTATTTTAAAGTAAGAATTATGAATACATTGACCAAAAAATTGTTGAAATTACTACTTGCTGATTACTATAAAAATAAATATTTACAATTCTATAGCTAATTCTATAGCAATTCTATAGCTCTATGCCTCGGTGGTGTAGTGGTTAGCGTCGCTGACTACGAATCCATCGGCCCTGGGGTCGAGACCCAGTGACGGCAGGCGGCGCGCAGCAAACCCAGCTGTTTATCCTTCCACGCAATAAATAAATTGGTTGGTAGATAAATGGGTACCCTGGGTAGCCTAGTGATTAAGACGCTGGGCTGCTGGTGGGGCTTGGTTCGGATTCTACGTTAAACTGTAGGTCTAAGGTGGAGTGAAAAGCTTGACATTCATCAGAATGAACAATTCGAATTCAGGCGAAGGTAAACCAAGGTTAACCAAGGTTAATTTCGTATGACGACTTTATACGAAAGAAATAATTCTCTCTCGAAAGCAGAAAGTGGTAGTAAATGGAGTGGCTTCGGAATGGGCCTCGTCACCAGTGGGGTTTCACAGGGTTCCATTCTGGGTCCTTTACTTTTATCATCTATATTAACAATAAATACGTTGGGCTCCGAAGTACAATTTCCAAATTTGCAGACGATATCAATTTAGGAAATAGTGTTATGAGGAGGGTGTAAAAACGCTTCAAAATTACCTTGATAAGTTGGGCCACTTGACAGATGCCATTGAACTTGGACAAATGTAAAGTAATGCACATTGGTTACAGGAACCCGAAGACCGATTGCTCTTTCTTGAGGAAGAACTTGACAGAGTGATCTGGAGAAAGACTTAGGAGTTTATATAAGTAATTAAGAGGGCCTTAAAAATACTAGGTTATATTAAAAGACGGTTCTAATTTAGAAACAAGGAGATTGTAATGTCTCTTTACAATCACTAGTTAGACCTCAACTAGTGCAGCTTTGGTCTACGTCCCTTATGATAGATATAGAAAGGTTGGAAAGGGTACAAACAAGGGCCAGAAAATTTATCCCTTTAACGAAACTGCAAAACTATCAACGAAGATTAGAACGCTTAAATTTGTTTACTTATAGACCAGGAGGTTGCACGGTTAGCTTATTCAAGTTTTAAAGATGTTCAATGGAATAGACAGGATAGACTACAGGAAATTATTCTCATTTAATACCAATCCGACAAGAAATAATGGTTTTAAATTGAAACTTAAGACATTTTGTACCTCCATCAGTGGAAATTTCTTCTATGAAATAGTTAATATCTGGAAAAACTTTCCTCGGAGCTTGTTTCATGTGTAGTTTTATTTATTAAAGGGCCTATTTGGCCGATATATTAAGAGTGCAACAGGTAAATGAGTATCTGTCCAGCTTTACCAGCCGATTTTTCACTGACACAACCTTAAGGATTGACGAAATAATTTACCGGTTGGAGTTTGTTTATTAAAATAACTAAATTACTTAAGGATTTTAATACTTTAGGGCAAGGGCGAACGTTAATACATAAACAGCGCCGAAAGTAGGGGTAGAAAATAACCAAAAAGTGTAAAACCGGTTTTCACCGTCGCTATATTCTTAAAGCCGGTTTTTACCGGTTTTCACCGATGGGATTCTGTATGCTTTTTAGGGAGGTAAATGATCAAAATATTAAACAGAAATAAGGTTTTAATTGATTCAGTCAAGTATGTGAAACATTTGAATTAAAAAGTTTATTATCGAACTTGATTTTTGAAATAACACTTGAGAAAACAAAAAGCATTAAGTGTCTGATCTGACATTCTTCATCGAATCTTTGTGACGAATAAACCAGCAGCTGAAAACACACTCGGACTCTACGCTGGTGGCTTTTATTGTAAGCAACGCCTCGTACATTCGATCCAAATTTTCGCTTCTATTCAAAGTAGCTTCAAAATATTTGAATTCATTGTTTACGTCAAAGGTCTCGGAAGAATCTTTCTCGGGTTTCATTTTCAGTTTGTTCATCTCACACATGTACTCGTTCATAAGTTGATCGTCATCATTTACTTCACGACCTGAGCTGCATTGTGAATCTTCGAGTTTCGAAGCAATTGATTGGACTTGGTCGTCTGTTTCTGAAATCTTGCAAGCTTCTGGAAAAAGCCTCTTAAATGTATGATCCGCATATTTCTTAAGTGCTTGTCTTGAAGGAAAGAGGAACGGTGCTGATGATTCATTTTTCAAGACCTCGGGATTGTGGAGAAAACTCAGTAAGGCGACAGCTTCTTTTTGTCTTCTCAATGAGTTTTGATCAATGAGACACTGACGTAGCTCAAAAGCTAAAGGATTGTTTTTGCTTTCAAATTTACCCAAAATGAACTTCATGGAAGATTCAGCTTTGAGCAAATTTGCATCTTCGGAACAGAGTCCCTTCAAAACAATTTCCAGTGGACGAAGCGTGTCAGAGGCTCTTTAGAGCATTCCATTTTTCATCTGAAATCGTCTCTGTTGAGCGTATCACTCTGAGGGCCTTTGGAATGTAATTTTTGAGTTTCAAAAATCTTTCTATCTTGGCCAAAAGACTGTTCCACCTCGTTTTACAGTCAAGGATAAGCTTCATTTCCTTTCCATTAAATTCATCTTTGACAAAATCCTGCAATCTCTCATTTTTCAAAGGAGACTTTCTAAATATGCGGCAGATTGTTCTCACCTTATTTATTACTTTTAAGTAATTTTCTCGAAGTTTTGGAAGAACAATTACGTCATCTATGTCGGACTCAAAAATTGTATCAGTGCATAAAATTTCACACACATCTTCGCTTAACTCATGTGCAGAGTGTTCATCTTCTTCGATGGCTTCATCTTCAGGGGTAGGGTCGCTTTCCCCTTCAACTGAATTTTCAGCAGTTTTTGAATACAAGATATCCGAAACCGCGAGATGTATAGCATGTGCAATGCATTGCTGGTGATCAGGTACTATTTCTCTTCCAAATTTGACCATTACTGAGGCACCGTCGGTAGTACAACCCACGATATGCTTAGCTAGGTCCAAGCCAAAGTCTTCCGATCTTTTCCTAACGATTGCAATAGTTTTGGTGCTGTCGAGAGAACCATTTATTTTCGTGAGACCAAGAGACCAACGTTGATTTTCATCATGAACATTAATATTAATATATCTTTGGTTTTGCAAAGATGTATACTTATCCATAGTTAATGAATAGCGGATTCCTTGTCTCACCTGATTCTTGAAGTAGTTGACCAATTCATGTTTTTTTCTCATAAAAACTAAGCACCATTTTTCTGACACCATTATGGGAAGTTGGATGAGGCTTGTCGTATTTTATCTTTCTTAGGCTTTCTTGAATGAATTCACTTTTAGCAATTGATTGGAAACTCAGTCCATCTACACACACAAGTTTCTAAATTTCCTCTTCTATGGAATTTTTTTGCACAAACTCTTCCACTGTTCTTTGTTTCTTCAATGGCTGATTAATCTGGTCGATGTTTATGCCATGAATATTTTTCATGTGGGATGATAAACTTGAAGTAGAACCTCCACAACACTTTAAAACTTTGTGACATGTCAGACACTGCTTCTTTATTCTTACGAGTGAAATGATACCAAGCATTTGATTTCTTTGACATGATGGAGTACTAAATCTTAGAATCTTAACTGATCAATGTGCAATCATCCACATGACATTCAAGACTGAAGCATCAATTATTTATTTACACTTATAAACAAACAAAAAACGATACGAAACGATGCAAAACGTAATTACTATGTTTTTAAACGTTTTTAAACGTTTGGAAACGTTTGTTTCATAGAAAATGGACCAAAGTGATCGGAATCATCGGAGACTTGTGCAAAAATGTGAAAACCGGTTGTTATCGTTGGTTTCGGTGATGATTAAAAATTTTGATCCCCGGTTAAAATCCCGTTTTTTAAAACCGGGTTCCATCTCTAACCGAGAGAGATTCTCATAATTTGCGATTAACACTAAACTGACAAGCTTACTTACAAAATTTTGAGAGCTCCAAAAACCTGTGATCCTGACTGAACAAAATCTAGAATTCAACTCCCCCTATGTAGGATCTTATTGGCACCCTTGTGGAGGGTTTTCCCCAACTTCTTCCCCAACTTGTCCCTTTCCTGTTCGTTGTAGACGTCATTAACCTCAATATATGCAGTATAAATGAGGGGTCCCGTGTCTTAGATACCTAAGCGCCAAAATTAAAATTCGCCAGAAATCACCTCCAAAGTTCAGCAATATTCTCGCAATAGTATCTCTGTTATTAATTGAGCTAGAACGTTCATTTTTGGCTAAATTAGAGTTTCTAAGTATGCTAATGAATATGTTCATGAGTTTTTGGAATAGATTTTCATATTTTATATATATATATTTTTTAATTTTTTTATTTTCTTATGCCGAACTTTGGGTGAACTTTTGGCTGGCGATAGAGGTGGAAAAAAGTAGTTCGCTTCATAAGGTTTTCAACCATACTTCTAGTGTCGTAAGGTCATTATAACCCAACCCACGCGATAGAGGAAGAGTGAAAGTAGTGATCTCCATCAAAAACACGTTTTCGCCTGTGGTGGCGCTTAGGTATCTTAAGGCGCGCGACCCCTCAAATGTTTGTTTCATCTCTACTGCAAAATGCAGTCAAATACGCTATGAAATGAAAGGAAAAGTTATTTGCAGAACTTAAGAAAGCAGACTACAAATTTTAATGCCAGATATAAAAACTTTGAGTTTTTCACATAGAAAAAGTAGTCAATGTGAAATGTAGGACTTGGATCTCTGTTAGGAGTGACCATCCCTGACAATATAAGGAAAATGGTCTCTGCCTATTACCTGCTTCCTAAAAGTATATTACTCCTACAGTATACGAGTTCCGTTGAATGAGACCCCCCCCCATGTGTGTGTGTGTGTGTGTGTGTGTGTACACACACACACACACACACACACACACACGAGGTTTGTTCAAAACGTATCCGGACTCGTGCGATTATAGACAGAATATGGTATGTACAGAGTTTGGGACTTAATCTCCCTCAAAGTACACTCCTTCTGAAGCCACACACTTTTCCCAACGATCCTACCACTGTTGAAAACATTTTTTGAAAGCACTTTTCGGAATGACCAAAAGCTGCTCCGTCGAATTTCTTTTAATGATCTCAACATCATCGAATCGGTGTCCTTTCAGGGTTTGTTTGAGTTTCGGAAACAAAAAAAAAAAAAGTCGCATGAAGCCAAATCTGACGAATATGAAGGCTGCTATACTTGGGAGGTAGCATTTTTGGCCAAAAAGTGCTGGACAAGTTGCGACGAGTGAGATGGCGCGTTATCGTGATGAAGCATCCAGTCTCCAGACTTCCACTTCTGCGGCCGTTTCCTCCGAACTGCTTCACGTAGACGTCTCAAAACTCCAATGTAAAATTCCTTGTTGACTGTTTGACCCTGTGGAGTATAGTCATGGTGCACAACATCTTCATCTTCAACACGTTGCTCGGTACTCTCCGATATCGTAAGAAATCGACGCGAAACAAAACACTTTATCGGCTCACCACAGTGGACTGACGCTACACAATGAGTGCAATCCTATCATTCAATTTGTTTCGACATGCAGAGACATGTTTAGCACAGTCACAACTCCAAGCGTGACCTTGTTCTAAAAATAAACATCCTGTCCGGATACTTTTTGAACAGACCTCGTATGTATATATGTGAAAATTCTTTCAGAATTTTCTTCTTGGCATTTGGAGCCACTGAATACCTTTATTACACAAGTTTATTCTCGAGATGAAGAAAAACTAAGCTGAAGATTTAGAATTGCAAAAATTAATTTAAACTTTGACAGTGAGATATGAAATATAGTCAACAACTTAATTATCTTGATACATGCTCAGATATTATATAATACATATATATATAAGCGCATAACCGATCATTTTTGTATATACAAAATTTATCCTTCACTAGGATTCGAACCTGAACCCTCTGTCTGACTTGGAGACGCTGCCCATTAGGCTACAAGAAGATAAAAGTTAGCAACAAGCTGACGCCCGCGTCTTTGAGTCAGATGACCGAGGTTCGAGTCTTGTTGGAGGATAAATTTTGCATATATATATATATATATATTATATATATATATATATATATATGCAATAATAATGGTTGGGGCTGTATAACCTTCGTAACGACACAGGTTATTCGACGATTAAACAAACCCTACATTGCTTAACCTCATTGATCTAACTAGAAGCGGTGTAGCGATGTGACAACGCTATAGTATACAGTATATACTATATACTGTATATTATGTATTATATATATATATATACACACAGTATATACTGTGTGTGTGTGTGTGTGTATATATAATAATATATATATATATATATATATATATATATATGTGTAACATAAGTCCATTACCGTAGATTGTTTTATTTGTTTTGAAGACAATCAATGTTCAAATTGGATGCCATTCAGGTGTTGACACAGTTAATTCGATCATGTAAGGTACATTGAACGTTACAGAGCACATCTTTTTTGATGTTACATTCTTGTTGTACGTTGTCTTTTAACTGTTAAACAGTTCGTGGTCTTGTCTGGTAAACAACAAACTTTAAATGTACTCAGAGGAAGAAGTCCAGCGGGGATAAAACTGAACTCCTGGGAGGCCATTCTATTGGACACGGCGTCCAATCCACCTCCCACGCAAATTATTATCCAACCATGAACCATGCTCGAACAGTCCGTGCGTAATGGGGTGGAGCCCCATCTTGCTGAAACCAAAAGTTCATTTGGGTTTGCAGAGGCATTTCATCCAGAAAAGTTCGTAAGACTACTACTAACATTGCTAAGTACATTTCACCGTTTAAGTTTCCTTCAAAAAAGTATTTCCGAAAGGTACGTCGCCATGAACCACAGCCCACACCATAATCCTTGTATCGAGCTGAGCACGTGTATCTTCAGTCCAATGTGGATTATCGACGTCCCAATATCGGAAATTATGGCTATTGATGGTGGCGTTTTAGTGAAAACATTTCTCGTCGCTGAATAAAACATGGGAGAGCAGATGGGTGTTGTTCTACCCGTTGTGATACCCACTCACAGAATTCCAGCCTCCTGTGATCGGTGTCCTCTCCATGCAGTTCCTGAATCATACTAACTTTGTATGGTTGAAACTATGTTGTTTCAAGATTATGTACGAAGACATGCGACTGCTTCCTGCTCTCGTAATGATTGTTGGGGGCCACTTTGATTTTTAGCAAGAACGGGTACGGAACTATCTCCGTCAGTACAGGAACGAGGACATCCACTACGAGGTCTGACTAAAACACTACTGATATAATGCAATCGCTTCAGTACCTTTCCAACCACTATATGACTCGACTTCGGTCTGTCAGAATAAATTCTGTGGTAATCACACACTTCTCGTTGACTTCTACCAGCATCCGTAATGAAACTAATGTACTTTCTCTCGTGAGGTGTAATCAGCCCTACTGTTTATCAATTATAAACCTGAGAGAACATGTCGCAGAAATTTATCCGCTGTCTGCTGTTTTCAACTGATTGTTGATTGAAGACGTGAATTTTGTACAGGTAGAGTTTCAGATCAGTATGCAAGATTCTCGTTACTGTAGATCTTGATAACTGTAACTCTATAGAGAATATACGAATTGACTTGCGATGGCTTTGTTAGTGCCTGGCTTTGATAGTGCCTGTCTCATTCTTTTCATATTGGGCGCTGCTTATGTAGTCTTTGGACGAACGCTACGGCCTTTATTGGCATCGGCCACACTTAGTCACACATTTGAATATTGTAGAGTCTTCGGGAGCATCTCTTTTCTGGTTAATGTTATGCCGTGGCATGTACTTCGTGCGTGCAGCAGCAGACTTCTCACATTCCAAATGGAGCTGCACCAACTCAGTCCGCTCTTGAATATAGTTAGACGTGGGATACTACTCTACAACACCTGAAAAGACAAAAAATAATTAGAACACAAAACCACAAGACTAGTTTAATATGAAGCTAAAGTTTGGTTTCTAGTGTTATTGATTTAACATATATATATATATATAAAAGCTGATTTGGTAACTTTATTTAATTTCTTATATATAAAATTATATATAAAATAAAGAGCTTGTTAACTTAATTTTAACTTAATTTTAACTTAGTTTAGAGTCTAAATTAGTTGTGAAGGGTTATTTGCTCCCCTTGTTCTGTCAATTTTTATCCTAACGTTTTTACAATCAAGCACGTTTTCTGGGTGTTCATTTGATGAAACGGTTTTTCAGTGTAAAAGAAAACCTATCACTAAAGTAATGTTTTTAATTAATTCTTTTATAAATTCGGTTAATTTCTGTTACAAAAAATTAAATAAATTTTAACTTTTTAACTTTTTATTTCAAAGAGTCTGTCCTGTTCTTTTTTTGTGCTTAAACTTTGTCTTGTAACTTTTTTTGTCTACATTTTTCGTTTTTTTCTTTTTCCCCAGTTTCTCTTATTTTTTCTTTATAGGTTTTCCGTATATATATATATATATTAGACCGTTTCACGATTATATGGTAATTTTTCAAATTGAATTTTGATAAACGCACACACTTTTATTTTTTTATATAAAGGAAGAAAAACAAATAGACAAAATATCATTTTATTTGAATGATAAAAAGGCACCCCTCAGATGGCACTTCTTTTACATTAATGGATAATTAGAGCAAATATAAGACTGAACGAAAAATATGTTTTAAAACAAAGCGACTTAAATTCTATTTAAGTCATATATTGATTAAGAATATAGGGATTTCAGTGGCTGAGGGACCTCCTTTCTCTGATTTTCAATGATTTGAAAGGCCAGTTGTCTCTCTTCCTCACTCTTTGTGAGCTTCTCATTAAACTCTGTAGCCAGTTTGACTCCTCGTTCAGCACAGTCGTTGATTACTTTGACTGCCATGACCCGATTACGGTGCTCCTCAATGTCTTCAAGTTTCTTGGGAATTTCTATTTTCAAACACTTGAAGAAGTCTTGTGTTTGAGTTGTGACAAAACTGGTAATCTTTAAGTCATTGGGGTTTTGCAACATTCGGGGGTCCACCTTTCTTGCCCTCACTTTTCGAGGAGGCGCGTGGTGAAGGTTGTGGAGCATTAGAACCTTATCATCTTCAGTCACGAGGTTTGAGAAAAAGCCAAATCCTACAAGATCCTCACTCAAGTACCAACCATGGTTCTGAAGTTTTTTGAGGGCTGAAGCACCCACTTCCTTATCAACCTGGATCTTGTAGATATGTAGCATCTTGAGGAGGGTCAAATCATTTGCTGGAGCATCAATTCCAACTGGAGATGTATACCAAGCTTGAAGATAAACTGTCACTGAAAAGGCGTTTATTCGTATCAGAGCTTGTTTTTCATGAGGGGTGAGAAGGAATTGGTTCCTAAATAAGTAAATTTTTAAGGAATAGATGCCCTTTCCCATCCACCTAGCTCTGCTGTAAGCTCCTGGGTAGTGGAATCTGCTATCAGAGCCTTTATTTGTTTTAGGCATTGGACAACCAAGGAAGATAAGTGCAAGTTCTAAGTATTCCCTGTAGTCACCTCGAGTGTGGCCCTCTTGAAGTTTGGAGTTGATGAAAGAAATAAGCTTGTCTCTGTGCTTCAAGTTCCAATGATCTAAAGATTCTGAGGTGAGATCATTGGGTTCATAGGGCTTGTAATTCTGCTGATCAATGTTATCCCAACAATCTCTGAATCGATTGAATAAGGGAATTTGTGGACCCGAAGAAGAGAAAAACATGTCAAAAACTGCAGTGATAAGAAGCTCGTGGATATGGTGGCAGCATGCCAGAAAAAGGAGTGATCTCTGAAGGGCCTTTTGGATGATGGTACAAGCCCCAGCATGGATACCTGTATTGCTTGCAGTAGTATCAAAACAAAGGCCTGCTACCCACTCATTTACTTGTGGCCATTGCTTCAAGACATCTAAAACTGCTCTC
>JAJOZX010003106.1:0-5000 GCA_023014485.1 Bathynomus jamesi | reverse complement strand
GGCGCCCATCCGCACTTCGCTCTTGTTGTCCGTGAGTGGCTGGATGCCCACTTCCCTGGGCGTTGGATGGTCGTCGTGGTCCACATCAATGGCCAGCCAGGAGCCCCGACTTGACACCGTGCGACTTCTTTCTTTGGGGGTGGGTAAAGGAAGAAGTCTACCGCACCAAACCGAGGACATTGGAAGAACTGGAGGACCGAATTCGGGAAGTCATGTCCTCCATCCCGCCGGAGTTCCTGCTAAAGTCAGTGGACGCCATTCCTGGGCGGCTCCAGAAGCTGGTGGAAAGAGTTGGAGCCCACATTGAATTTTAGAGAAAAACCT
Source organism: Bathynomus jamesi (assembly GCA_023014485.1). Taxonomy (NCBI): domain Eukaryota; kingdom Metazoa; phylum Arthropoda; class Malacostraca; order Isopoda; family Cirolanidae; genus Bathynomus; species Bathynomus jamesi. The sequence goes on along the minus strand of JAJOZX010003106.1, from coordinate 4,676 downwards.
ACCATGTATGCCTACCTTTTCATATTATTTCTTCTGAAATAAATGGATAATATACGTATTTTTTTACCAATCCAAAATAGGGAGCTACTTTCCGCCCACCCTGTATATATATATATATATAATATATAATTATATATATATAATTATAATCCTTGGTTAGCCTTGAATAGTAATTCACGGGTCCCACAGATCCAACACGCAATTCACTTCTGATCCATGATTTCCTATTAAGGGTTAACCTTGGTTTTGCTTCCGGCCGAATTTTTCATTCTGACGAAGGTCAAGCTTGTCACTCCACCTTAGACCTACAGTTTAACGTGGAATCCAAACCACGCCCCAGCCCCACTAGCAGCCCAGCGTCTGAACCATTAGGCTACCCAGGGTACCCATTTATCTACCAACCAATTTCTTTGTGTGGAAGAATAAACAGCTGGTTTTTGCTGCGCGCCGTCTGCCGTCACCGAGTCTCGATCTCGGGGCCGATGGATTCATTGATACCAATTGCTTTAAGTGAAGTCGGAAGATATTGAAAATTTACATGGCAAGGTAGGCTAAGGATATTTTTTACGCTCAAATTCCTTTACAGTTACACTATTATAATACTTATTCTTGGCTTTCCTAAGGCAGTTATCTAAAAATGAAATAGGATAACATAATTTAGAACCAATATTCATGATATTGCATAACTCGGAATCCAAAAATTCAGGACTGACAACTCTCAATGCACTAAGAAAACATCTATTTCCTATGCTATGTTTCTTAGAGTATTGAGAGTTGTCAGTCCTGAATTTTTAGATTCCGAGTTATGCAATATCATGAATATTGGTACTAAATTATGTTATCCTATTTCATTTTTAGATAACTGCCTTAGGAAAGCCAAGAATAGGTATTATAATAGTGTAACTGTAAAGGAATTTGAGCGTAAAAAATATCCTTAGCCTACCTTACCATGTAAATTTTCAATATCTTCCGACTTTACTTATAGCAATTGGTATCAATGTAGTCGTTAAGTATAATAATACTGGTAAATCACGCCTAATAAAGAATAGTCCAGATAATGTGGTTGGTTGTGTGCATTCGATCGGATGTACACAATGTAACTCAATATATTATAGGCCAAACGGGTAAAACGTTAGATATTAGGGTAAAACAGCATAAATATGCGTGTAGAACAGCAAATAATTCTAATGCATTGTTTAACCATATGTATAGATGTAATCATAGTATCAAGTGGGATAGTTCTAAAGCGCTCGTTAAAAACACAGATATAACTGAAAGGAATATTCTAGAATGTGCATTTATCCATTTTAAAAATAATTTCAATAACAGTGCGGGAATGCATAAAATTGACAATATCCTGTTAAAATACCTTTTGCCTCTAATCAACTCTATTAATCATGTGCTAATGTTCTTGTTTTTCTGTCCCGTTGTATATATTTTTGTCATCTCGACTTCTCCCTTCATTCCCTGACGAAGTGTACTTCTGAACACACGAAAGGCCTTGGAATCATTTTTTTTCTTGTGGGTTTGAATCATTCATTCATTTCACGTGTGAATTGTGAAATTTATCATATATATATATATGTAGTGTGTGTGTGTGTGTGTGTTGTGTGTGTGTGTACAGGGTGTTTCATATGTCTGGAAATGTAGCTTTTACGTTTTGTGGCTTGGAGCCTCTGGAGTGGCCTCCCAGATCTCCGGACTTTACGCCCCTTGACATTTTCCTGTGCGGACGTTCACAATTTTTTGTCTACATATAGAAACAAAGAACAATTGAGGATTTGAAACCCAAGATGAAACGAATTACAAATGAATACAAAGGGCATCAAACATCAACAGACCGGCTGGCTGGTCCCTACGAGGCTCTGTTTAAAAAGGTAAAAAGAAGAAAGAAAATTTAAAGACGAGTGAAAGTTTTAAAGCAAAGCAGAGAAAAGAGGTTGAAAGATAAAGAAATTTAAAGATAAAGTGAAAATTTTAAAGTAAAGAGGAGGGAATCAGAGTGAAAAATTCTACAATACTCCTACGCTCTAACAAATGCTTCTTACTGGGATTTTAAGGTAAGATAAGCATCTAGTTTCTTTTTAAAGGATTCGATCGAATTACTTTGAACTCCACTGGCTTGCAAGCCATTCCATAAATAAACTATACGATTGAAGAAAAAATGTTTAGCTTCATTTGAATTAAAATGTTTACCCACTAATTTCAGACCATTACTGCGAGTTCTATCTGCATTTCTGAAGGTGAAATATTTTTCGGCGTCGACATTATTGAAACCTTTAATCATTTTAAATACCTGGATTAAACCCCCTCGAATACGTCTTTTTACGAGCGAGAATAAATTTAACAGTTTTAAACGGGCAGCGTACGATTTGTTTCTAAGTCTAGGAATTATCTTAGTAGCCCGTCGGTGCACTCTATGTCCTGTCGTAAATATAAGGACCAGAACTGAACGCAGTATTGCAGGTAGGGGCGTAGTAAGAAATTATATAATCTGAGCATTGTATTCTCCGACTTAAATTCAAATGATCTACCAATAAATCCTAAGATTCTATTTGCTTTTCTGACAGCTTCGATACATTGCTTACTCGGTTTAAGAGTGTCGGCAACAATAATACCTAAATCTTTCTCTTCCGTAACGCTTGTTAGTGTCTTGTCGCGCATAAAATACTTTTCTTTAACATTGTTTCTACCGATATGCAGCGGGTGGGGGTGTCTGTAAGAAAGGTTAGATAAAGCGCTTTTTTACTGTATACAATTATTATTTTTTAGTTTCAATCGCGTTTGGATTTTAATTAAAAAAACGCGAAGCGCAAATAAGTCGCCATTTATGCTTCCACAGCCTTTACACACACACTGATTTGTTTTAGGTTACGTTAAGCTGGGTTAGGTTAGGTTAACCTGAGGTAACCTAATGTAATCTAACCTAGTGTAACCTAACCTCAAAAAAGTAGGTCGTACAAGAAAATCTTACTTATTCACAAAGATCTAATGGGTAAAAAAGGTGGCTTACTGTTGGCGCTACTTGCTGATTTTCGTATATATACAGTACATTAACAGTGGTGGGCACCGTTAACCAAAAAGTTAACTTCGTTAACCGCTAATCCGTTAACCAAAAAGTTAACTTCGTTAACCGTTAATCCGTTAATTCGTTAAACATGTAACGGAAGTTACCGATAAACCGTTAACGTTAACTTTTATTATAAAAAAAATGAAAAACACAATTTATATATAATTTAATTTTCCCTCTTCTCGTTCTCCATTTTGTCCATGAGATGCATGTTGCCCTTCATGAAAATTAGCATATCAATTTTCATCAGACAGGGATGATCTCTTGGCCCTTAGATGTCCTTGCCCATAGAGAACAAACGCTCCACTGCAGCACTGGAGGGGATGGCTGTGTTGAACTTGATGAACAAGTCCACCAACACTTGCTCACCCAAGAAGGCAGCATCTGTCAGCAAGTCCTTGGAGTTGGTCTCCAGCCAGGTCTTGACTTACTTGACAACGATTATTTTTAAATATTCACTAGCACAAACATGTTGCGCAAGAGACAGACTGCAAATGAAACGAATGTAGTTATTTGTTGTAATTGTTACATATATTTATGAAAGTGCCTTAAAATGCTCATGATATTTCTTGAAAGAAGTTGAAACATTCAACTCAAATGGCAAATCTTTCCGCCTGATTTTACAGTCGACCATGTTTTGCTCAAACCAATGCCATAAAAACTACCATATTTGGTAAGACACAAATTGTGGCGACGGAAACAAATATATCGCCTGATTTTGCACTGCGGAAATGGAAATTCGTTCATCACTATTAACAGTGGCGGATTAATTGCGCACCTGCTCAACACTGAAAATAATAGAAACTTTTAAACGTTTATTTATGAATTTTTGGGGTTAACGGACTTGAGTTAACGGAAGTTAAATGTAACGGAAGTTAATTAGTCCGATAATGATTTTCAAAGTTAACTTAAAAGTTAAATCGTTAATGAAAAAGTTAACTTCGTTAATTAACGATTAACGGATTAACGGTTTGTGCCCAGCTTTGAGTACATAATATCACTAATGGCGCTACTTGATAATTTGTATGTATAATATATATATATATATATATATATATACAGGGTGTCCGAGAATTATCTGTACAATTTTTGGCTGTTATTAAAAGTCAACCATCAAGTATAGAAATTCCAGTGTTGTCCCATTTTACAGAGAATCTCATTAAGTTTTTTCTAATACCAAGTTTTGACAAGTTTTTTAGAATTCCAGTGTGTCCGAACATTATCTGTACAATTTCATCTTTTAATAAAATTCTTGATAACACACGTAAAATTCTTAAACAAGATTATTTAGAATCTGTATTTTCAAAAGTTTCTTTTATAAACGTTGTTACAAACATTCGATATGTGCACCATTAGTGATTCGCAAAACATCCAATCGATACTCCAAATGTTGCCAGTACGCTGCAGCATATCCACATCAATTCGCTCAATAGCAGCTGTGATTCTTGCTTTTAAATCATCAATGTCTGTCACCCGCGTACATTTCTAAAAACTTGTCAAAACGTGGTATCAGAAAAACTTAATGAGATTCCTGTAAAATGGGACAACACTGGAATTTCTACACTTCATGGTTGACTTTTAATAACAGCCAAAATTGTACAGATAA
>JAJOZX010003105.1:0-62894 GCA_023014485.1 Bathynomus jamesi | reverse complement strand
TTATATAATAACTCACTTGTTCTGTATAAAACTTGTAACGTAAAGAAAAATTCGTCACCTAACTTGAATTAGTTACGATGTTATTTTCTCAATTGTATTGTATTGTATTAATTTTATTATATTATTGTATAAATATCATTTTAAAAGGGGAGAGCAATGTAAAAAATGAACAATGAATAATCAATATTCATTTTTACATAAGAACCAAAATCGCTTAACGCGAGTTTGGATAATAATTTTACTTGTAGCTTCCTATTTTTGTTCGTGTCACAACCCTACGATCTACCATATGTATGGTTTAGTCGTATCCATTTTCCATTTGTTATAGAAGTTATTATAATTAATTATGAATTGTCTTGCATCTCACCCTCGACCCTAGATTATGCATACACATTGCATGTAACAGGATTGGAACCCGTAGTTGTACTTCTTAGTCATTACTACCCACTCTTTGTCTCTAATTCGTTCTTGTAAATCTTCCTAATAATGATTTGTACTATACGTAAAAATTCAATAACTATGACGTCACATTTTCCCTTCATCATATATCTAGTATTCAATGTAGGAAAATTCTTTACATCATACTAAGGACGAAACACACTATAGAAGTCATTATTTAAATGTTATGTAGTATAAATATAACTATTATTCGACCATATACCCCGCCCCCATACGTCCATATCTTATCTTGATCATTATCCTATATAAATTTTATTAAATATTCATTTTTTCTCATTCGTGCGAAAACGCTCAAATACGTTCTCGTATTGCTTTTTTTATTATTTCTTTTCAAGTGCGTTCACCCCTCAAGATATTCAAAAATACTGAGGTTAAAGTGATCGAATTCCGCTGACTGGCAGATTCGAGCGCCTCAAAGATAAAATATCTCCGTTCGCTCTGATTTCAAATTCATAACATATTATAGCATATTATTTCGTAAATAAATTATCTCGTATGTGCCATGTACTTTGTATTATATTTCTAACATCTAAATTGTCTATTAATATGAAACACTGTAAAAAAAAAAAAAAGTTATAGTAACTGTTTAATTGTAATTAACTGTAATACTTTAGTTTAATATAACGTAATGTACTTTAATAGAACTGTAATGGACAATCATAAGCGAATGTGAAGTAATCCATAATTGTAATCGTAATTGTAATGAACCAAAATTAATACGTACTCAGTCGTGTACTTAATTTGTACTTATGTGTACTATTACGAAATGATATCGCCTTCATAAATGTAGACTCGGCGAAAAATACAAATTAGTTTTTATTTTTTATTTTTTTTAGTTGAAATCTTTCAAAACATCTGATCATGTGTTTAAAAAAAGGGGGGAAATTTAACCTTCAACTGTCCTCCCCCAAAACATTTAAGTTTATATTATACATGTACTTGTAAAATTACAGCACTTCTTCATTAGACTTCTTGATTAAGTCACTTCATATTTGCACTTCATCATAGCACTTCATTAGGACTCCCTTTAGCAGCCTTGCTGCGGGGAGGGGGCAGAGGCCCCTTGCCTTAATATTTTTTAGATTCCGGCCTGAGCCATGGTATATTTTTAAGAAGTAAACCAAAGTAAAAGAAGTTTTTATTTTTCCCTTCGAGCCGTGCTCTCTTCAGAACTTAGTCAGAAAAGTCGATAATTTTAGTATAAGAGAAAGTATCAGAGTATTATAGCAAGAGAAGAATTAATAATTCTCGACCCATAAGCGAGAGAAAGAGACAACCCAAGCACCATAGAAGATATTGGCATAACAGTCTGGCGAGTCTGTAGCCAAGGGTTTAACAGAGTGGCGACCCACCATTTAAGGCGACCGAAAAGAATTATAGAATGTTATAGAAGAAATATCCGTTGCTTGCCTCCTAACCAGAACCCCCGTCGATTCCGAACCGACTCAGGGCCATAAAAGGGGGGTTAACATTTGGCGACCCTTTACCAGGATCTTAGAAGATTATTTTAAGAAGAAGATTATTTTAAGAAGAAGATTACTTTAAGAAGAAGATTACTTTAAGAAGAAGATTACTTTAAGAAGAAGATTATTTTAAGAAGAGGCCACTCTTTGGCCAAGATAGAAATTACCCTGCATCAGGATAAAACCATTTGACCGGCGTGTCACGACTTCTAGTTCGTGACATCCACCCTTGAACCGGTGTGTCACGACTCCAAGTTCTCCACGCCTAGTTTTCATCCAAGAAGTAGCCAGGAAGACGTCTTCAGGACACGTCTCTGAGGATTTTGCCAGTAGAAATTTTGTTAAGTACATTTTGTTTTTTTAAGTAATTTATAAACACTTGAAAAGTCAGTATTATTAACAGTTAATAATGAGTATCAAGTCAGAATTCACAAGAAACACAGTGAACATTCCATACACCAGTGATACATTTGTTTTTATTGAAACAGTAATTGTAACAGAGAGTTAATTGTACACAGAGAGTTAATTGTAACACAGAGAGTTAATTGTAACACACAGAGTTAATTGTAACACAGAGAGTCACAGAGTTAATTTCAAAGAGAGTTAATTTCAAAGAGAGTTAATTTCAAAGAGAGTTAATTTCAAAGAGAGTTAATTTCAAAGAGAGTTAATTTCAAGAGAGTTAATTTCAAGAGAGTTAATTTCAAGAGAGTTAATTTCAGAGTTATTTTCACTGTTATATTCAGTATAGAATAATTTTATTTTATGTACCAAACATAATAGTATCGTACCTTCGTGTACATTAGAGTGAAATGTTGTTTACATTTTATATTTTTCTTTGCAAATTTTTTTCAATTACTGAATTGAATTGACTTGCAAATTTAGAGAGAGAGAGTTTACAGAGAGTTTACAGAGAGTTTATAGAGAGTTTATAGAGAGTTTATAGAGTTATAGAGTTACTTGAAGCAGTTTCAAGTTCCATTTTCAGTTTTCAGACAGTTTCAGTTGGTTGTAACCAAAAGGGACAACCAAACCCCAGAGATTTAGAGAGATACTTAAGTAATTTTGAAGTCATTTTTTGAAGTCATTTTTTGAAGTCATTTTTTCAAGTCAGAAGGTTGCACCAAGAGGGTCAACCAAAACAGAGGTTAATCGTCTCCACTTGAATAGAGATCAAGTGCAGTCATTTTCCATTTTCAGTTAATTTCAAATCAGTTTTCAGTTTCGGTTGGTTGCATTCAAGAGGGACAACCAAACCCCAGAGATTTATAAGGATACTCGAAGTAGTTTCGAGTCAGTTTTAGTTGCAAATCAGTTTTCAGTTTCAGAAGGTTGCATCCAAGAGGGACAACCGCCCCAGAGACTTCAGTTATATTCGAAGTCAGAGTTATATTCGAAGTCAGAGTTATATTCGAAGTCAGAGTTATATTCGAAGTCATAGTTTTATTCGAAGTTAGAGAGTTTTATTTGAAGTTAGAGAGTTCAAGTCAAAGTTAGTTTTTAAGTCGAAGTTAGTTTTCAAGTCCCAAGTTTTCAATGCAGTCAATTGAATTCAACCTTTTTTTGTTGTTCAAGAGAATTTAATTCAACCTTTTTTTGTTGTAAAAGAGAATTAAATTCAACCTGAATTGACCCGTTTGTGTCTTTAGTTTAACTTTTTTTTTGTTTAAAGGAAATTGACCGATTTGTCTTTTTCATGCCATTGTTACGTATATAAATATATAGTTATGTAATTCATTATTTGTAACCCAGAATAGTTTTTACAATTGTTTGTAACGATTTTGGTAATTATTGTAATGTATATGAGGAACATGCCGTCCCTCCGTTTGTTGAACTCTTTTAATTTTTGTTCTAAGTAGTGTGACAAGCAATCTTTTTTAAAAAAAGAGCAAAGTGCTCACGAAAGATGTAATTGTCAATTTCAGACATATACCCCCCGCTTAGTCACTCAATTCCCCCGAATGTCGTACTACAAACTTTGTCTTTTAAGTTTATTTTATTTTCATACCCCCAACCCCAGTTGAACCCAGTGACAGCCGGAGAAATGGTTCAACCATGGTTAATTCCTCTTTAGTACTATGGAACATAACCTCCGTTTATGTTAAGTTGTGTTTTTTTTATTTTTAAGAATATTATATGCTTAGTTTATTATAGTTTATCATTGATTTCTATTTTCAAACTTTATATTTTTTATATTTTTTTTAATTCGATTAATACTGAGTAATTGTCGTAGTCGAATTTAATTACATCTTCAAAATTCAATTTTAAAACCGTGAGAGTTAGTCATTACTCGTAAGGTCTTCTAAGTACGTCTTTTTTTTATTACCTTAATTCGTGTAACTAATTTAATTAAATACTTAAATACTACCTTGAACTTAAAGGATTTTATAATAATAATAATAATAATAATAATAATAATATAATAATAATGACAATAATTGACTTAAACTTAAAAGATTTTATAACCCTAAACCCATCTTAAATTATTATACATTATTTTTAAACTTTGTTCATTCAAAAACCTTCCAAATCCCTACACATACACACGCATGTATGCGCACTATCTATATATATATATACAAACCTTATGCTAAAATCATTGGATGTCACAATAAACTATTTCATAGCGTGTAAGTGCTAACTATGCTATTTATATAGTCCTAAGCATTTTTGCTTACTCTATAGAAATTCTCGCTCATGCATTTATTCAGTTACTTGAACAATCCTATCAGCTAATCTGTCCCTCGAAATTGTAAAATACACACTTTGCACCTAATACACCCAAATACACACTTGACCACAGGTCTATACATCATCCATTACATAATTCGATTTTTTACCTACAATAGTCAATAAAATTAGTTACGAATTGTACTATCATGGTAACCTCGAAAAATCCATGAACTTTAAAATTTATGTTTTTCCCTGTTACCTATTCATTATGAATGTAATTTTCCCCACAGAAAAAAACAATTTAAAAAAAAAAAAAAAAAAAAAATTTAACAATATTCTTTGTCTAACTTAATTCTTTATCTAAATTAAAGTATTAATTTTTGAATTCTTTTATATTATAATAACTCACTTGTTCTGTATAAAACTTGTAACGTAAAGAAAAATTCGTCACCTAACTTGAATTAGTTACGATGTTATTTTCTCAATTGTATTGTATTGTATTAATTTTATTATATTATTGTATAAATATCATTTTAAAAGGGGAGAGCAATGTAAAAAATGAACAATGAATAACACTAGGCAACAAAGATTTTTGTTACAGAAGACCAAATAGGTGCTCCTAGCTAATTTCGGTATGCTGATTTCAAATCTATAATTAGATTTTTTTCTATCACGTCTAGATTTTGTGTAAAATGCAAATCACTTTTAGTAAAATTTTCTACCACGTCCAGATTTTGGTTTTAATCGGCTTAATGCCAGTAATATGAAACTTGCTTTTCAAGGTTAAAGCAATTTTTTTTGCCAACTATATACAAATTCGAACAATTTTGATAAATAAAATTTATCCCGAGTTGGCAACACTGAGTCAAGAGCATAGTAACGGGCAATGGCCCAACGGTCAGTCACTACGTGACAGTCAAGCAGAACAGTTGTTGAAGCTCTCTGCTGATGAGCAAGTGACAGGTTGTGGTGACTTTGTGTGTTTTTATAGCATTTGTTTTACTACGGTGTGTATTTCTTTTATTTTGCACATCGTAATAATTACTTTCTACGTTTTTCAGATATTGTATGGTAAAAAATGGCATCAAATAGACGTGCTTGTGTAAATCACGAGACAACTTCTGCTTTGTCTGTGGACAATATACACTAAGCCACAATGTAGAAACATAACAACAAAGATTAAACTTGCCTACAAGTGTTATTTTGACTGTAAGTTAGGAGACCAACAGAGGGACTGGGCACCACATATTTGCTGTGCACAGTGCAATGCAATGTTAATAGCTTGGATGAATGGTAAAAGAAAAGCTATGCCGTTTCAGTCCCCATGGTTTGGCATGAGCCGAAAAATCACTTCAATGATTGTTATTTTTGTTTGACAAAGATTGCTGGTTTCACAAAGAAAAACAAATCAAAGATCACGTACCCAAACTGCGAATCAGCAATGAAACCAGTACCACATGATGAAACAAATCCACCACCAGTTCCACCAGCAACGATAACAGACAGCAGTTCATCTGAAGATTCTGCTAGTGATATAGAAACAGGGAAAGATGGCATATATGTTCCAGATGCAAATATTTCCCCACATTTGTTAAGTCAAGCGGAGTTAAATGACTTAGTGCGCGATTTGGAATTACCAAAAGAAAAAGGCAGAGTTGCTTGGTTCAAGACTTCAAGAATTTAATCTTCTCCAACCAAACACCAAAGTTTCCATTTCTGCCATCGCCATTTGCAGTTTTCATCATTTTACTTACAGGAAGAAAAACGTTTGTTTCTGCCACGATATCAGTGGTCTGATGCAAGGGATTGGCTGTCGCTATGATCCAAAAGAATGGAGAACTGTTCATTGACTCTAGTAAAGCTAGCCTTAAAGCTGTATTATTGCACAACGGCAATGAAAAACCTTCAATACCTGTAGCACATGCCACTGGCCTTAATGAGACTTATGAATCGATGAAACTGCTGCTAAGACTCATCAAATATAAGGACCACACATGGAATATTTGTGGCGACCTTAAAGTTGTATCATTACTTCTTGGGTTACAGTTGGGCTACACAAAGCATATGTGCTTTTTTGTGTCTATGGAACAGCAGAGATGACAAGAACCACTACAAAAAACATGATTGGCCATCTAGAACTGAACATGTTGTTGGTAAATACAATGTGAAACCCCAGCACTTATTGACCCTCAGAAAGTACATCTTCCACCACTTCACATTAAACTTGGCCTTATGAAAAATTTCATGAAGGGTATGGATCATCAAGGTAGTGGTTTCCAATATTTAAAGGATAAATTCAAAGGAATATTGACAGATGCTAAGCTAGAAGCTGGAGTTTTCACTGGACCACAGATCCGCAGTGTCATCCATGACTCATCGTTTCCATCTAACCTAAATGAGAATGAACTAGGAGCATGGACATCTTTCGTTGAAGTTGTCAAAAATTTTCTTGGAAACCACAAAGCTGAAAACCACCGTAAACTCGTAGAAAACATGCTTAAATCTTATGAAATAATGGGATGCAGAATGTCTTTGAAAATTCATTTTTTACATTCTCATCTTGACTTCTTCCCGGCCAACCTTGGGGCTGTAAGTGACGAGCATGGTGAGCGCTTCCACCAACAGATCTCAGTTATGGAAAACAGATACCAAGGTAATTTCAACCCAATATGATGGGAGATTATTGTTGGTTCCTGCAGAAGGAGACTCGTCTCCTACAAGCGACAAAGGAAGAGGACACACCAAAGTTTCACTTAAGAACAGGAATTTGCCTTTCAGTAGTAACAACAAAATACTAACGCGCTTTGGGTGGATGGTGGGCGCAGGGGTGGTAACTCCGCCAGCGGAATTCCACTGTCTGTCTTAAGCCAGAATAGAGGAGGAAAGACATCCCTGTTCACTAATTATTTAAGTATGCTAACATAAAACGTGGCACGGAAAAGTAGCTTAGACGGCTTTCGTAATAGAAGCGGGTGAGAAAAAAAATGAAAAATAGGGGTTTTCGGTTACACAAAATCTGGACGTGATAGAGAAATTTTGATATCAGATCTGAAATCAGCATCAGCGCTTTGGTAGGAATCAGTAGTTCACGTGTCTGTAACAAAAAAAAAGTTGAAATTTGTTGCCTAGTGTAATCAATATTCATTTTTACATAAGAACCAAAATCGCTTAACGCGAGTTTGGATAATAATTTTACTTGTAGCTTCCTATTTTTGTTCGTGTCACAACCCTACGATCTACCATATCTATGGTTTAGTCGTATCCATTTTCCATTTGTTATAGAAGTTATTATAATTAATTATGAATTGTCTTGCATCTCACCCTCGACCCTAGATTATGCATACACATTGCATGTAACAGGATTGGAACCCGTAGTTGTACTTCTTAGTCATTACTACCCACTCTTTGTCTCTAATTCGTTCTTGTAAATCTTCCTAATAATGATTTGTACTATACGTAAAAATTCAATAACTATGACGTCACATTTTCCCTTCATCATATATCTAGTATTCAATGTAGGAAAATTCTTTAACATCATACTAAGGACGAAACACACTATAGAAGTCATTATTTAAATGTTATGTAGTATAAATATAACTATTATTCGACCATATACCCCGCCCCCATACGTCCATATCTTATCTTGATCATTATCCTATATAAATTTTATTAAATATTCATTTTTTCTCATTCGTGCGAAAACGCTCAAATACGTTCTCGTATTGCTTTTTTTATTATTTCTTTTCAAGTGCGTTCACCCTCAAGATATTCAAAAATACTGAGGTTAAAGTGATCGAATTCCGCTGACTGGCAGATTCGAGCGCCTCAAAGATAAAATATCTCCGTTCGCTCTGATTTCAAATTCATAACATATTATAGCATATTATTTCGTAAATAAATTATCTCGTATGTGCCATGTACTTTGTATTATATTTCTAACATCTAAATTGTCTATTAATATGAAACACTGTAAAAAAAAAAAAAAGTTATAGTAACTGTTTAATTGTAATTAACTGTAATACTTTAGTTTAATATAACGTATGTACTTTAATAGAACTGTAATGGACAATCATAAGCGAATGTGAAGTAATCCATAATTGTAATCGTAATTGTAATGAACCAAAATTAATACGTACTCAGTCGTGTACTTAATTTGTACTTATGTGTACTATTACGAAATGATATCGCCTTCATAAATGTAGACTCGGCGAAAAATACAAATTAGTTTTTATTTTTTTATTTTTTTTAGTTGAAATCTTTCAAAACATCTGATCATGTGTTTAAAAAAAGGGGGGAAATTTAACCTTCAACTGTCCTCCCCCAAAACATTTAAGTTTATATTATACATGTACTTGTAAAATTACAGCACTTCTTCATTAGACTTCTTGATTAAGTCACTTCATATTTGCACTTCATCATAGCACTTCATTAGGACTCCCTTTAGCAGCCTTGCTGCGGGGAGGGGGCAGAGGCCCCTTGCCTTAATATTTTTTAGATTCCGGCCTGAGCCATGGTATATTTTTAAGAAGTAAACCAAAGTAAAAGAAGTTTTTATTTTTCCCTTCGAGCCGTGCTCTCTTCAGAACTTAGTCAGAAAAGTCGATAATTTTAGTATAAGAGAAAGTATCAGAGTATTATAGCAAGAGAAGAATTAATAATTCTCGACCCATAAGCGAGAGAAAGAGACAACCCAAGCACCATAGAAGATATTGGCATAACAGTCTGGCGAGTCTGTAGCCAAGGGTTTAACAGAGTGGCGACCCACCATTTAAGGCGACCGAAAAGAATTATAGAATGTTATAGAAGAAATATCCGTTGCTTGCCTCCTAACCAGAACCCCCGTCGATTCCGAACCGACTCAGGGCCATAAAAGGGGGGTTAACATTTGGCGACCCTTTACCAGGATCTTAGAAGATTATTTTAAGAAGAAGATTATTTTAAGAAGAAGATTACTTTAAGAAGAAGATTACTTTAAGAAGAAGATTACTTTAAGAAGAAGATTATTTTAAGAAGAGGCCACTCTTTGGCCCAAGATAGAAATTACCCTGCATCAGGATAAAACCATTTGACCGGCGTGTCACGACTTCTAGTTCGTGACATCCACCCTTGAACCGGTGTGTCACGACTCGTCACGACTCCAAGTTCTCCACGCCTAGTTTTCATCCAAGAAGTAGCCAGGAAGACGTCTTCAGGACACGTCTCTGAGGATTTTGCCAGTAGAAATTTTGTTAAGTACATTTTGTTTTTTTAAGTAATTTATAAACACTTGAAAAGTCAGTATTATTAACAGTTAATAATGAGTATCAAGTCAGAATTCACAAGAAACACAGTGAACATTCCATACACCAGTGATACATTTGTTTTTATTGAAACAGTAATTGTAACAGAGAGTTAATTGTACCACAGAGAGTTAATTGTAACACAGAGAGTTAATTGTAACACACAGAGTTAATTGTAACACAGAGAGTCACAGAGTTAATTTCAAAGAGAGTTAATTTCAAAGAGAGTTAATTTCAAAGAGAGTTAATTTCAAAGAGAGTTAATTTCAAAGAGAGTTAATTTCAAGAGAGTTAATTTCAAGAGAGTTAATTTCAAGAGAGTTAATTTCAAGAGAGTTAATTTCAGAGTTATTTTCACTGTTATATTCAGTATAGAATAATTTTATTTTATGTACCAAACATAATAGTATCGTACCTTCGTGTACATTAGAGTGAAATGTTGTTTACATTTTATATTTTTCTTTGCAAATTTTTTTCAATTACTGAATTGAATTGACTTGCAAATTTAGAGAGAGAGAGTTTACAGAGAGTTTACAGAGAGTTTATAGAGAGTTTATAGAGAGTTTATAGAGTTATAGAGTTACTTGAAGCAGTTTCAAGTTCCATTTTCAGTTTTCAGACAGTTTCAGTTGGTTGTAACCAAAAGGGACAACCAAACCCCAGAGATTTAGAGAGATACTTAAGTAATTTTGAAGTCATTTTTTGAAGTCATTTTTTGAAGTCATTTTTTCAAGTCAGAAGGTTGCACCAAGAGGGTCAACCAAAACAGAGGTTAATCGTCTCCACTTGAATAGAGATCAAGTGCAGTCATTTTCCATTTTCAGTTAATTTCAAATCAGTTTTTCAGTTTCGGTTGGTTGCATTCAAGAGGGACAACCAAACCCCAGAGATTTATAAGGATACTCGAAGTAGTTTCGAGTCAGTTTTAGTTGCAAATCAGTTTTCAGTTTCAGAAGGTTGCATCCAAGAGGGACAACCGCCCCAGAGACTTCAGTTATATTCGAAGTCAGAGTTATATTCGAAGTCAGAGTTATATTCGAAGTCAGAGTTATATTCGAAGTCATAGTTTATTCGAAGTTAGAGAGTTTATTTGAAGTTAGAGAGTTCAAGTCAAAGTTAGTTTTAAGTCGAAGTTAGTTTTCAAGTCCCAAGTTTTCAATGCAGTCAATTGAATTCAACCTTTTTTTGTTGTTCAAGAGAATTTAATCAACCTTTTTTTGTTGTAAAAGAGAATTAAATTCAACCTGAATTGACCGTTTGTGTCTTTAGTTTAACTTTTTTTTTTGTTTAAAGGAAATTGACCGATTGTCTTTTCATGCCATTGTTACGTATATAAATATATAGTTATGTAATTCATTATTTGTAACCCAGAATAGTTTTTACAATTGTTTGTAACGATTTTGGTAATTATTGTAATGTATATGAGGAACATGCCGTCCCTCCGTTTGTTGAACTCTTTTAATTTTTGTTCTAAGTAGTGTGACAAGCAATCTTTTTTAAAAAAAGAGCAAAGTGCTCACGAAAGATGTAATTGTCAATTTCAGACATATACCCCCGCTTAGTCACTCAATTCCCCCGAATGTCGTACTACAAACTTTGTTTTAAGTTTATTTTATTTTCATACCCCCAACCCCAGTTGAACCCAGTGACAGCCGGAGAAATGGTTCAACCATGGTTAATTCCTCTTTAGTACTATGGAACATAACCTCCGTTTATGTTAAGTTGTGTTTTTTTTATTTTTAAGAATATTATATGCTTAGTTTATTATAGTTTATCATTGATTTCTATTTTCAAACTTTATATTTTTTATATTTTTTTAATTCGATTAATACTGAGTAATTGTCGTAGTCGAATTTAATTACATCTTCAAAATTCAATTTTAAAACCGTGAGAGTTAGTCATTACTCGTAAGGTCTTCTAAGTACGTCTTTTTTTTATTACCTTAATTCGTGTAACTAATTTAATTAAATACTTAAATACTACCTTGAACTTAAAGGATTTTATAATAATAATAATAATAATAATAATAATAATAATAATAATGACAATAATTGACTTAAACTTAAAAGATTTTATAACCCTAAACCCATCTTAAATTATTATACATTATTTTTAAACTTTGTTCATTCAAAAACCTTCCAAATCCCTACACATACACACGCATGTATGCGCACTATCTATATATATATATACAAACCTTATGCTAAAATCATTGGATGTCACAATAAACTATTTCATAGCGTGTAAGTGCTAACTATGCTATTTATATAGTCTAAGCATTTTTGCTTACTCTATAGAAATTCTCGCTCATGCATTTATTCAGTTACTTGAACAATCCTATCAGCTAATCTGTCCCTCGAAATTGTAAAATACACACTTTGCACCTAATACACCCAAATACACACTTGACCACAGGTCTATACATCATCCATTACATAATTCGATTTTTTTACCTACAATAGTCAATAAAATTAGTTACGAATTGTACTATCATGGTAACCTCGAAAAATCCATGAACTTTAAAATTTATGTTTTTCCCTGTTACCTATTCATTATGAATGTAATTTTCCCCACAGAAAAAAACAATTTAAAAAAAAAAAAAAAAAAATTTAACAATATTCTTTGTCTAACTTAATTCTTTATCTAAATTAAAGTATTAATTTTTGAATTCTTTTATATTATATAATAACTCACTTGTTCTGTATAAAACTTGTAACGTAAAGAAAAATTCGTCACCTAACTTGAATTAGTTACGATGTTATTTTCTCAATTGTATTGTATTGTATTAATTTTATTATATTATTGTATAAATATCATTTTAAAAGGGGAGAGCAATGTAAAAAATGAACAATGAATAATCAATATTCATTTTTACATAAGAACCAAAATCGCTTAACGCGAGTTTGGATAATAATTTTACTTGTAGCTTCCTATTTTTGTTCGTGTCACAACCCTACGATCTACCATATCTATGGTTTAGTCGTATCCATTTTCCATTTGTTATAGAAGTTATTATAATTAATTATGAATTGTCTTGCATCTCACCCTCGACCCTAGATTATGCATACACATTGCATGTAACAGGATTGGAACCCGTAGTTGTACTTCTTAGTCATTACTACCCACTCTTTGTCTCTAATTCGTTCTTGTAAATCTTCCTAATAATGATTTGTACTATACGTAAAAATTCAATAACTATGACGTCACATTTTCCCTTCATCATATATCTAGTATTCAATGTAGGAAAATTCTTTACATCATACTAAGGACGAAACACACTATAGAAGTCATTATTTAAATGTTATGTAGTATAAATATAACTATTATTCGACCATATACCCCGCCCCCATACGTCCATATCTTATCTTGATCATTATCCTATATAAATTTTATTAAATATTCATTTTTTCTCATTCGTGCGAAAACGCTCAAATACGTTCTCGTATTGCTTTTTTTATTATTTCTTTTCAAGTGCGTTCACCCCTCAAGATATTCAAAAATACTGAGGTTAAAGTGATCGAATTCCGCTGACTGGCAGATTCGAGCGCCTCAAAGATAAAATATCTCCGTTCGCTCTGATTTCAAATTCATAACATATTATAGCATATTATTTCGTAAATAAATTATCTCGTATGTGCCATGTACTTTGTATTATATTTCTAACATCTAAATTGTCTATTAATATGAAACACTGTAAAAAAAAAAAAAAGTTATAGTAACTGTTTAATTGTAATTAACTGTAATACTTTAGTTTAATATAACGTAATGTACTTTAATAGAACTGTAATGGACAATCATAAGCGAATGTGAAGTAATCCATAATTGTAATCGTAATTGTAATGAACCAAAATTAATACGTACTCAGTCGTGTACTTAATTTGTACTTATGTGTACTATTACGAAATGATATCGCCTTCATAAATGTAGACTCGGCGAAAAATACAAATTAGTTTTTATTTTTATTTTTTTTAGTTGAAATCTTTCAAAACATCTGATCATGTGTTTAAAAAAAGGGGGGAAATTTAACCTTCAACTGTCCTCCCCCAAAACATTTAAGTTTATATTATACATGTACTTGTAAAATTACAGCACTTCTTCATTAGACTTCTTGATTAAGTCACTTCATATTTGCACTTCATCATAGCACTTCATTAGGACTCCCTTTAGCAGCCTTGCTGCGGGGAGGGGGCAGAGGCCCCTTGCCTTAATATTTTTTAGATTCCGGCCTGAGCCATGGTATATTTTTAAGAAGTAAACCAAAGTAAAAGAAGTTTTTATTTTTCCCTTCGAGCCGTGCTCTCTTCAGAACTTAGTCAGAAAAGTCGATAATTTTAGTATAAGAGAAAGTATCAGAGTATTATAGCAAGAGAAGAATTAATAATTCTCGACCCATAAGCGAGAGAAAGAGACAACCCAAGCACCATAGAAGATATTGGCATAACAGTCTGGCGAGTCTGTAGCCAAGGGTTTAACAGAGTGGCGACCCACCATTTAAGGCGACCGAAAAGAATTATAGAATGTTATAGAAGAAATATCCGTTGCTTGCCTCCTAACCAGAACCCCCGTCGATTCCGAACCGACTCAGGGCCATAAAAGGGGGGTTAACATTTGGCGACCCTTTACCAGGATCTTAGAAGATTATTTTAAGAAGAAGATTATTTTAAGAAGAAGATTACTTTAAGAAGAAGATTACTTTAAGAAGAAGATTACTTTAAGAAGATTTTAAGAAGAGGCCACTCTTTGGCCAAGATAGAAATTACCCTGCATCAGGATAAAACCATTTGACCGGCGTGTCACGACTTCTAGTTCGTGACATCCACCCTTGAACCGGTGTGTCACGACTCCAAGTTCTCCACGCCTAGTTTTCATCCAAGAAGTAGCCAGGAAGACGTCTTCAGGACACGTCTCTGAGGATTTTGCCAGTAGAAATTTTGTTAAGTACATTTTGTTTTTTTAAGTAATTTATAAACACTTGAAAAGTCAGTATTATTAACAGTTAATAATGAGTATCAAGTCAGAATTCACAAGAAACACAGTGAACATTCCATACACCAGTGATACATTTGTTTTTATTGAAACAGTAATTGTAACAGAGAGTTAATTGTAACACAGAGAGTTAATTGTAACACAGAGAGTTAATTGTAACACACAGAGTTAATTGTAACACAGAGAGTCAGAGAGTTAATTTCAAAGAGAGTTAATTTCAAAGAGAGTTAATTTCAAAGAGAGTTAATTTCAAAGAGAGTTAATTTCAAAGAGAGTTAATTTCAAGAGAGTTAATTTCAAGAGAGTAAATTTCAAGAGAGTTAATTTCAGAGTTATTTTCACTGTTATATTCAGTATAGAATAATTTTATTTTATGTACCAAACATAATAGTATCGTACCTTCGTGTACATTAGAGTGAAATGTTGTTTAATTTTATATTTTTCTTTGCAAATTTTTTCAATTACTGAATTGAATTGACTTGCAAATTTAGAGAGAGAGAGTTTACAGAGAGTTTACAGAGAGTTTATAGAGAGTTTATAGAGAGTTTATAGAGTTATAGAGTTACTTGAAGCAGTTTCAAGTTCCATTTTCAGTTTTCAGACAGTTTCAGTTGGTTGTAACCAAAAGGGACAACCAAACCCAGAGATTTAGAGAGATACTTAAGTAATTTTGAAGTCATTTTTTGAAGTCATTTTTTGAAGTCATTTTTTCAAGTCAGAAGGTTGCACCAAGAGGGTCAACCAAAACAGAGGTTAATCGTCTCCACTTGAATAGAGATCAAGTGCAGTCATTTTCCATTTTCAGTTAATTTCAAATCAGTTTTCAGTTTCGGTTGGTTGCATTCAAGAGGGACAACCAAACCCCAGAGATTTATAAGGATACTCGAAGTAGTTTCGAGTCAGTTTTAGTTGCAAATCAGTTTTCAGTTTCAGAAGGTTGCATCCAAGAGGACAACCGCCCCAGAGACTTCAGTATATTCGAAGTCAGAGTTATATTCGAAGTCAGAGTTATATTCGAAGTCAGAGTTATATTCGAAGTCAGAGTTATATTCGAAGTCATAGTTTATTCGAAGTTAGAGAGTTTTATTTGAAGTTAGAGAGTTCAAGTCAAAGTTAGTTTTTAAGTCGAAGTTAGTTTTCAAGTCCCAAGTTTTCAATGCAGTCAATTGAATTCAACCTTTTTTTGTTGTTCAAGAGAATTTAATTCAACCTTTTTTTTGTTGTAAAAGAGAATTAAATTCAACCTGAATTGACCCGTTTGTGTCTTTAGTTTAACTTTTTTTTTGTTTAAAGGAAATTGACCGATTTGTCTTTTCATGCCATTGTTACGTATATAAATATATAGTTATGTAATTCATTATTTGTAACCCAGAATAGTTTTTACAATTGTTTGTAACGATTTTGGTAATTATTGTAATGTATATGAGGAACATGCCGTCCCTCCGTTTGTTGAACTCTTTTAATTTTTGTTCTAAGTAGTGTGACAAGCAATCTTTTTTAAAAAAGAGCAAAGTGCTCACGAAAGATGTAATTGTCAATTTCAGACATATACCCCCCGCTTAGTCACTCAATTCCCCCGAATGTCGTACTACAAACTTTGTCTTTTAAGTTTATTTTATTTTCATACCCCCAACCCCAGTTGAACCCAGTGACAGCCGGAGAAATGGTTCAACCATGGTTAATTCCTCTTTAGTACTATGGAACATAACCTCCGTTTATGTTAAGTTGTGTTTTTTTTATTTTTAAGAATATTATATGCTTAGTTTATTATAGTTTATCATTGATTTCTATTTTCAAACTTTTATTTTTTATATTTTTTTTAATTCGATTAATACTGAGTAATTGTCGTAGTCGAATTTAATTACATCTTCAAAATTCAATTTTAAAACCGTGAGAGTTAGTCATTACTCGTAAGGTCTTCTAAGTACGTCTTTTTTTTATTACCTTAATTCGTGTAACTAATTTAATTAAATACTTAAATACTACCTTGAACTTAAAGGATTTATAATAATAATAATAATAATAATAATAATAATAATAATAATAATAATGACAATAATTGACTTAAACTTAAAAGATTTTATAACCCTAAACCCATCTTAAATTATTATACATTATTTTTAAACTTTGTTCATTCAAAAACCTTCCAAATCCCTACACATACACACGCATGTATGCGCACTATCTATATATATATATACAAACCTTATGCTAAAATCATTGGATGTCACAATAAACTATTTCATAGCGTGTAAGTGCTAACTATGCTATTTATATAGTCCTAAGCATTTTTGCTTACTCTATAGAAATTCTCGCTCATGCATTTATTCAGTTACTTGAACAATCCTATCAGCTAATCTGTCCCTCGAAATTGTAAAATACACACTTTGCACCTAATACACCCAAATACACACTTGACCACAGGTCTATACATCATCCATTACATAATTCGATTTTTTTACCTACAATAGTCAATAAAATTAGTTACGAATTGTACTATCATGGTAACCTCGAAAAATCCATGAACTTTAAAATTTATGTTTTTCCCTGTTACCTATTCATTATGAATGTAATTTTCCCCACAGAAAAAAACAATTTAAAAAAAAAAAAAAAAAAATTTAACAATATTCTTTGTCTAACTTAATTCTTTATCTAAATTAAAGTATTAATTTTTGAATTCTTTTATATTATATAATAACTCACTTGTTCTGTATAAAACTTGTAACGTAAAGAAAAATTCGTCACCTAACTTGAATTAGTTACGATGTATTTTCTCAATTGTATTGTATTGTATTAATTTTATTATATTATTGTATAAATATCATTTTAAAAGGGGAGAGCAATGTAAAAAATGAACAATGAATAATCAATATTCATTTTTACATAAGAACCAAAATCGCTTAACGCGAGTTTGGATAATAATTTTACTTGTAGCTTCCTATTTTTGTTCGTGTCACAACCCTACGATCTACCATATCTATGGTTTAGTCGTATCCATTTTCCATTTGTTATAGAAGTTATTATAATTAATTATGAATTGTCTTGCATCTCACCCTCGACCCTAGATTATGCATACACATTGCATGTAACAGGATTGGAACCCGTAGTTGTACTTCTTAGTCATTACTACCCACTCTTTGTCTCTAATTCGTTCTTGTAAATCTTCCTAATAATGATTTGTACTATACGTAAAAATTCAATAACTATGACGTCACATTTTCCCTTCATCATATATCTAGTATTCAATGTAGGAAAATTCTTTACATCATACTAAGGACGAAACACACTATAGAAGTCATTATTTAAATGTTATGTAGTATAAATATAACTATTATTCGACCATACCCCGCCCCCATACGTCCATATCTTATCTTGATCATTATCCTATATAAATTTTATTAAATATTCATTTTTTCTCATTCGTGCGAAAACGCTCAAATACGTTCTCGTATTGCTTTTTTTATTATTTCTTTTCAAGTGCGTTCACCCCTCAAGATATTCAAAAATACTGAGGTTAAAGTGATCGAATTCCGCTGACTGGCAGATTCGAGCGCCTCAAAGATAAAATATCTCCGTTCGCTCTGATTTCAAATTCATAACATATTATAGCATATTATTTCGTAAATAAATTATCTCGTATGTGCCATGTACTTTGTATTATATTTCTAACATCTAAATTGTCTATTAATATGAAACACTGTAAAAAAAAAAAAAGTTATAGTAACTGTTTAATTGTAATTAACTGTAATACTTTAGTTTAATATAACGTAATGTACTTTAATAGAACTGTAATGGACAATCATAAGCGAATGTGAAGTAATCCATAATTGTAATCGTAATTGTAATGAACCAAAATTAATACGTACTCAGTCGTGTACTTAATTTGTACTTATGTGTACTATTACGAAATGATATCGCCTTCATAAATGTAGACTCGGCGAAAAATACAAATTAGTTTTTATTTTTATTTTTTTTAGTTGAAATCTTTCAAAACATCTGATCATGTGTTTAAAAAAAGGGGGGAAATTTAACCTTCAACTGTCCTCCCCCAAAACATTTAAGTTTATATTATACATGTACTTGTAAAATTACAGCACTTCTTCATTAGACTTCTTGATTAAGTCACTTCATATTTGCACTTCATCATAGCACTTCATTAGGACTCCCTTTAGCAGCCTTGCTGCGGGGAGGGGGCAGAGGCCCCTTGCCTTAATATTTTTTAGATTCCGGCCTGAGCCATGGTATATTTTTAAGAAGTAAACCAAAGTAAAAGAAGTTTTTATTTTTCCCTTCGAGCCGTGCTCTCTTCAGAACTTAGTCAGAAAAGTCGATAATTTTAGTATAAGAGAAAGTATCAGAGTATTATAGCAAGAGAAGAATTAATAATTCTCGACCCATAAGCGAGAGAAAGAGACAACCCAAGCACCATAGAAGATATTGGCATAACAGTCTGGCGAGTCTGTAGCCAAGGGTTTAACAGAGTGGCGACCCACCATTTAAGGCGACCGAAAAGAATTATAGAATGTTATAGAAGAAATATCCGTTGCTTGCCTCCTAACCAGAACCCCCGTCGATTCCGAACCGACTCAGGGCCATAAAAGGGGGGTTAACATTTGGCGACCCTTTACCAGGATCTTAGAAGATTATTTTAAGAAGAAGATTATTTTAAGAAGAAGATTACTTTAAGAAGAAGATTACTTTAAGAAGAAGATTACTTTAAGAAGAAGATTATTTTAAGAAGAGGCCACTCTTTGGCCAAGATAGAAATTACCCTGCATCAGGATAAAACCATTTGACCGGCGTGTCACGACTTCTAGTTCGTGACATCCACCCTTGAACCGGTGTGTCACGACTCCAAGTTCTCCACGCCTAGTTTTCATCCAAGAAGTAGCCAGGAAGACGTCTTCAGGACACGTCTCTGAGGATTTTGCCAGTAGAAATTTTGTTAAGTACATTTTGTTTTTTTAAGTAATTTATAAACACTTGAAAAGTCAGTATTATTAACAGTTAATAATGAGTATCAAGTCAGAATTCACAAGAAACACAGTGAACATTCCATACACCAGTGATACATTTGTTTTTATTGAAACAGTAATTGTAACAGAGAGTTAATTGTACACAGAGAGTTAATTGTAACACAGAGAGTTAATTGTAACACACAGAGTTAATTGTAACACAGAGAGTCACAGAGTTAATTTCAAAGAGAGTTAATTTCAAAGAGAGTTAATTTCAAAGAGAGTTAATTTCAAAGAGAGTTAATTTCAAAGAGAGTTAATTTCAAGAGAGTTAATTTCAAGAGAGTTAATTTCAAGAGAGTTAATTTCAGAGTTATTTTCACTGTTATATTCAGTATAGAATAATTTTATTTTATGTACCAAACATAATAGTATCGTACCTTCGTGTACATTAGAGTGAAATGTTGTTTACATTTTATATTTTTCTTTGCAAATTTTTTTCAATTACTGAATTGAATTGACTTGCAAATTTAGAGAGAGAGAGTTTACAGAGAGTTTACAGAGAGTTTATAGAGAGTTTATAGAGAGTTTATAGAGTTATAGAGTTACTTGAAGCAGTTTCAAGTTCCATTTTCAGTTTTCAGACAGTTTCAGTTGGTTGTAACCAAAAGGGACAACCAAACCCCAGAGATTTAGAGAGATACTTAAGTAATTTTGAAGTCATTTTTTGAAGTCATTTTTTGAAGTCATTTTTTCAAGTCAGAAGGTTGCACCAAGAGGGTCAACCAAAACAGAGGTTAATCGTCTCCACTTGAATAGAGATCAAGTGCAGTCATTTTCCATTTTCAGTTAATTTGAAATCAGTTTTCAGTTTCGGTTGGTTGCATTCAAGAGGGACAACCAAACCCCAGAGATTTATAAGGATACTCGAAGTAGTTTCGAGTCAGTTTTAGTTGCAAATCAGTTTTCAGTTTCAGAAGGTTGCATCCAAGAGGGACAACCGCCCCAGAGACTTCAGTTATATTCGAAGTCAGAGTTATATTCGAAGTCAGAGTTATATTCGAAGTCAGAGTTATATTCGAAGTCAGAGTTATATTCGAAGTCATAGTTTTATTCGAAGTTAGAGAGTTTTATTTGAAGTTAGAGAGTTCAAGTCAAAGTTAGTTTTTAAGTCGAAGTTAGTTTTCAAGTCCCAAGTTTTCAATGCAGTCAATTGAATTCAACCTTTTTTTGTTGTTCAAGAGAATTTAATTCAACCTTTTTTTTGTTGTAAAAGAGAATTAAATTCAACCTGAATTGACCCGTTTGTGTCTTTAGTTTAACTTTTTTTTTGTTTAAAGGAAATTGACCGATTTGTCTTTTTCATGCCATTGTTACGTATATAAATATATAGTTATGTAATTCATTATTTGTAACCCAGAATAGTTTTTACAATTGTTTGTAACGATTTTGGTAATTATTGTAATGTATATGAGGAACATGCCGTCCCTCCGTTTGTTGAACTCTTTTAATTTTTGTTCTAAGTAGTGTGACAAGCAATCTTTTTTAAAAAAAGAGCAAAGTGCTCACGAAAGATGTAATTGTCAATTTCAGACATATACCCCCCGCTTAGTCACTCAATTCCCCCGAATGTCGTACTACAAACTTTGTCTTTTAAGTTTATTTTATTTTCATACCCCCAACCCCAGTTGAACCCAGTGACAGCCGGAGAAATGGTTCAACCATGGTTAATTCCTCTTTAGTACTATGGAACATAACCTCCGTTTATGTTAAGTTGTGTTTTTTTATTTTTAAGAATATTATATGCTTAGTTTATTATAGTTTATCATTGATTTCTATTTTCAAACTTTATATTTTTTATATTTTTTTTAATTCGATTAATACTGAGTAATTGTCGTAGTCGAATTTAATTACATCTTCAAAATTCAATTTTAAAACCGTGAGAGTTAGTCATTACTCGTAAGGTCTTCTAAGTACGTCTTTTTTTTATTACCTTAATTCGTGTAACTAATTTAATTAAATACTTAAATACTACCTTGAACTTAAAGGATTTATAATAATAATAATAATAATAATAATAATAATAATAATAATAATAATGACAATAATTGACTTAAACTTAAAAGATTTTATAACCCTAAACCCATCTTAAATTATTATACATTATTTTTAAACTTTGTTCATTCAAAACCTTCCAAATCCCTACACATACACACGCATGTATGCGCACTATCTATATATATATATACAAACCTTATGCTAAAATCATTGGATGTCACAATAAACTATTTCATAGCGTGTAAGTGCTAACTATGCTATTTATATAGTCCTAAGCATTTTTGCTTACTCTATAGAAATTCTCGCTCATGCATTTATTCAGTTACTTGAACAATCCTATCAGCTAATCTGTCCCTCGAAATTGTAAAATACACACTTTGCACCTAATACACCCAAATACACACTTGACCACAGGTCTATACATCATCCATTACATAATTCGATTTTTTTACCTACAATAGTCAATAAAATTAGTTACGAATTGTACTATCATGGTAACCTCGAAAAATCCATGAACTTTAAATTTATGTTTTTCCCTGTTACCTATTCATTATGAATGTAATTTTCCCCACAGAAAAAAACAATTTAAAAAAAAAAAAAAAAAAAATTTAACAATATTCTTTGTCTAACTTAATTCTTTATCTAAATTAAAGTATTAATTTTTGAATTCTTTTATATTATATAATAACTCACTTGTTCTGTATAAAACTTGTAACGTAAAGAAAAATTCGTCACCTAACTTGAATTAGTTACGATGTTATTTTCTCAATTGTATTGTATTGTATTAATTTTATTATATTATTGTATAAATATCATTTTAAAAGGGGAGAGCAATGTAAAAAATGAACAATGAATAATCAATATTCATTTTTACATAAGAACCAAAATCGCTTAACGCGAGTTTGGATAATAATTTTACTTGTAGCTTCCTATTTTTGTTCGTGTCACAACCCTACGATCTACCATATCTATGGTTTAGTCGTATCCATTTTCCATTTGTTATAGAAGTTTATTATAATTAATTATGAATTGTCTTGCATCTCACCCTCGACCCTAGATTATGCATACACATTGCATGTAACAGGATTGGAACCCGTAGTTGTACTTCTTAGTCATTACTACCCACTCTTTGTCTCTAATTCGTTCTTGTAAATCTTCCTAATAATGATTTGTACTATACGTAAAAATTCAATAACTATGACGTCACATTTTCCCTTCATCATATATCTAGTATTCAATGTAGGAAAATTCTTTATCATCATACTAAGGACGAACACACTATAGAAGTCATTATTTAAATGTTATGTAGTATAAATATAACTATTATTCGACCATATACCCCGCCCCCATACGTCCATATCTTATCTTGATCATTATCCTATATAAATTTTATTAAATATTCATTTTTTCTCATTCGTGCGAAAACGCTCAAATACGTTCTCGTATTGCTTTTTTTATTATTTCTTTTCAAGTGCGTTCACCCCTCAAGATATTCAAAAATACTGAGGTTAAAGTGATCGAATTCCGCTGACTGGCAGATTCGAGCGCCTCAAAGATAAAATATCTCCGTTCGCTCTGATTTCAAATTCATAACATATTATAGCATATTATTTCGTAAATAAATTATCTCGTATGTGCCATGTACTTTGTATTATATTTCTAACATCTAAATTGTCTATTAATATGAAACACTGTAAAAAAAAAAAAAGTTATAGTAACTGTTTAATTGTAATTAACTGTAATACTTTAGTTTAATATAACGTAATGTACTTTAATAGAACTGTAATGGACAATCATAAGCGAATGTGAAGTAATCCATAATTGTAATCGTAATTGTAATGAACCAAAATTAATACGTACTCAGTCGTGTACTTAATTTGTACTTATGTGTACTATTACGAAATGATATCGCCTTCATAAATGTAGACTCGGCGAAAAATACAAATTAGTTTTTTATTTTTTAATTTTTTTTAGTTGAAATCTTTCAAAACATCTGATCATGTGTTTAAAAAAAGGGGGGAAATTTAACCTTCAACTGTCCTCCCCCAAAACATTTAAGTTTATATTATACATGTACTTGTAAAATTACAGCACTTCTTCATTAGACTTCTTGATTAAGTCACTTCATATTTGCACTTCATCATAGCACTTCATTAGGACTCCCTTTAGCAGCCTTGCTGCGGGGAGGGGGCAGAGGCCCCTTGCCTTAATATTTTTTAGATTCCGGCCTGAGCCATGGTATATTTTTAAGAAGTAAACCAAAGTAAAAGAAGTTTTTATTTTTCCCTTCGAGCCGTGCTCTCTTCAGAACTTAGTCAGAAAAGTCGATAATTTTAGTATAAGAGAAAGTATCAGAGTATTATAGCAAGAGAAGAATTAATAATTCTCGACCCATAAGCGAGAGAAAGAGACAACCCAAGCACCATAGAAGATATTGGCATAACAGTCTGGCGAGTCTGTAGCCAAGGGTTTAACAGAGTGGCGACCCACCATTTAAGGCGACCGAAAAGAATTATAGAATGTTATAGAAGAAATATCCGTTGCTTGCCTCCTAACCAGAACCCCCGTCGATTCCGAACCGACTCAGGGCCATAAAAGGGGGGTTAACATTTGGCGACCCTTTACCAGGATCTTAGAAGATTATTTTAAGAAGAAGATTATTTTAAGAAGAAGATTACTTTAAGAAGAAGATTACTTTAAGAAGATTACTTTAAGAAGAAGATTATTTTAAGAAGAGGCCACTCTTTGGCCAAGATAGAAATTACCCTGCATCAGGATAAAACCATTTGACCGGCGTGTCACGACTTCTAGTTCGTGACATCCACCCTTGAACCGTGTGTCACGACTCCAAGTTCTCCACGCCTAGTTTTCATCCAAGAAGTAGCCAGGAAGACGTCTTCAGGACACGTCTCTGAGGATTTTGCCAGTAGAAATTTTGTTAAGTACATTTTGTTTTTTTAAGTAATTTATAAACACTTGAAAAGTCAGTATTATTAACAGTTAATAATGAGTATCAAGTCAGAATTCACAAGAAACACAGTGAACATTCCATACACCAGTGATACATTTGTTTTTATTGAAACAGTAATTGTAACAGAGAGTTAATTGTAACACAGAGAGTTAATTGTAACACAGAGAGTTAATTGTAACACACAGAGTTAATTGTAACACAGAGAGTCACAGAGTTAATTTCAAAGAGAGTTAATTTCAAAGAGAGTTAATTTCAAAGAGAGTTAATTTCAAAGAGAGTTAATTTCAAAGAGAGTTAATTTCAAAGAGAGTTAATTTCAAGAGAGTTAATTTCAAGAGAGTTAATTTCAAGAGAGTTAATTTCAGAGTTATTTTCACTGTTATATTCAGTATAGAATAATTTTTTTTATGTACCAAACATAATAGTATCGTACCTTCGTGTACATTAGAGTGAAATGTTGTTTACATTTTATATTTTTCTTTGCAAATTTTTTTCAATTACTGAATTGAATTGACTTGCAAATTTAGAGAGAGAGAGTTTACAGAGAGTTTACAGAGAGTTTATAGAGAGTTTATAGAGAGTTTATAGAGTTATAGAGTTACTTGAAGCAGTTTCAAGTTCCATTTTCAGTTTTCAGACAGTTTCAGTTGGTTGTAACCAAAAGGGACAACCAAACCCCAGAGATTTAGAGAGATACTTAAGTAATTTTGAAGTCATTTTTTGAAGTCATTTTTTGAAGTCATTTTTTCAAGTCAGAAGGTTGCACCAAGAGGGTCAACCAAAACAGAGGTTAATCGTCTCCACTTGAATAGAGATCAAGTGCAGTCATTTTCCATTTTCAGTTAATTTCAAATCAGTTTTCAGTTTCGGTTGGTTGCATTCAAGAGGGACAACCAAACCCCAGAGATTTATAAGGATACTCGAAGTAGTTTCGAGTCAGTTTTAGTTGCAAATCAGTTTTCAGTTTCAGAAGGTTGCATCCAAGAGGGACAACCGCCCCAGAGACTTCAGTTATATTCGAAGTCAGAGTTATATTCGAAGTCAGAGTTATATTCGAAGTCAGAGTTATATTCGAAGTCATAGTTTTATTCGAAGTTAGAGAGTTTTATTTGAAGTTAGAGAGTTCAAGTCAAAGTTAGTTTTTAAGTCGAAGTTAGTTTTCAAGTCCCAAGTTTTCAATGCAGTCAATTGAATTCAACCTTTTTTTGTTGTTCAAGAGAATTTAATTCAACCTTTTTTTGTTGTAAAAGAGAATTAAATTCAACCTGAATTGACCCGTTTGTGTCTTTAGTTTAACTTTTTTTTTGTTTAAAGGAAATTGACCGATTTGTCTTTTTCATGCCATTGTTACGTATATAAATATATAGTTATGTAATTCATTATTTGTAACCCAGAATAGTTTTTACAATTGTTTGTAACGATTTTGGTAATTATTGTAATGTATATGAGGAACATGCCGTCCCTCCGTTTGTTGAACTCTTTTAATTTTTGTTCTAAGTAGTGTGACAAGCAATCTTTTTTAAAAAAAGAGCAAAGTGCTCACGAAAGATGTAATTGTCAATTTCAGACATATACCCCCCGCTTAGTCACTCAATTCCCCCGAATGTCGTACTACAAACTTTGTCTTTTAAGTTTATTTTATTTTCATACCCCCAACCCCAGTTGAACCCAGTGACAGCCGGAGAAATGGTTCAACCATGGTTAATTCCTCTTTAGTACTATGGAACATAACCTCCGTTTATGTTAAGTTGTGTTTTTTTTATTTTTAAGAATATTATATGCTTAGTTTATTATAGTTTATCATTGATTTCTATTTTCAAACTTTATATTTTTTATATTTTTTTAATTCGATTAATACTGAGTAATTGTCGTAGTCGAATTTAATTACATCTTCAAAATTCAATTTTAAAACCGTGAGAGTTAGTCATTACTCGTAAGGTCTTCTAAGTACGTCTTTTTTTTATTACCTTAATTCGTGTAACTAATTTAATTAAATACTTAAATACTACCTTGAACTTAAAGGATTTTATAATAATAATAATAATAATAATAATAATAATAAATGACAATAATTGACTTAAACTTAAAAGATTTTATAACCCTAAACCCATCTTAAATTATTATACATTATTTTTAAACTTTGTTCATTCAAAAACCTTCCAAATCCCTACACATACACACGCATGTATGCGCACTATCTATATATATATATACAAACCTTATGCTAAAATCATTGGATGTCACAATAAACTATTTCATAGCGTGTAAGTGCTAACTATGCTATTTATATAGTCCTAAGCATTTTTGCTTACTCTATAGAAATTCTCGCTCATGCATTTATTCAGTTACTTGAACAATCCTATCAGCTAATCTGTCCCTCGAAATTGTAAAATACACACTTTGCACCTAATACACCCAAATACACACTTGACCACAGGTCTATACATCATCCATTACATAATTCGATTTTTTT
This sequence comes from Bathynomus jamesi, assembly GCA_023014485.1. NCBI lineage: Eukaryota > Metazoa > Arthropoda > Malacostraca > Isopoda > Cirolanidae > Bathynomus > Bathynomus jamesi. The sequence goes on along the minus strand of JAJOZX010003105.1, from coordinate 35,577 downwards.
ACCTACAATAGTCAATAAAATTAGTTACGAATTGTACTATCATGGTAACCTCGAAAAATCCATGAACTTTAAAATTTATGTTTTTCCCTGTTACCTATTCATTATGAATGTAATTTTCCCCACAGAAAAAAACAATTTAAAAAAAAAAAAAAAAAAAATTTAACAATATTCTTTGTCTAACTTAATTCTTTATCTAAATTAAAGTATTAATTTTTGAATTCTTTTATATTATATAATAACTCACTTGTTCTGTATAAAACTTGTAACGTAAAGAAAAATTCGTCACCTAACTTGAATTAGTTACGATGTTATTTTCTCAATTGTATTGTATTGTATTAATTTTATTATATTATTGTATAAATATCATTTTAAAAGGGGAGAGCAATGTAAAAAATGAACAATGATAATCAATATTCATTTTTACATAAGAACCAAAATCGCTTAACGCGAGTTTGGATAATAATTTTACTTGTAGCTTCCTATTTTTGTTCGTGTCACAACCCTACGATCTACCATATCTATGGTTTAGTCGTATCCATTTTCCATTTGTTATAGAAGTTATTATAATTAATTATGAATTGTCTTGCATCTCACCCTCGACCCTAGATTATGCATACACATTGCATGTAACAGGATTGGAACCCGTAGTTGTACTTCTTAGTCATTACTACCCACTCTTTGTCTCTAATTCGTTCTTGTAAATCTTCCTAATAATGATTTGTACTATACGTAAAAATTCAATAACTATGACGTCACATTTTCCCTTCATCATATATCTAGTATTCAATGTAGGAAAATTCTTTAACATCATACTAAGGACGAAACACACTATAGAAGTCATTATTTAAATGTTATGTAGTATAAATATAACTATTATTCGACCATATACCCCGCCCCCATACGTCCATATCTTATCTTGATCATTATCCTATATAAATTTTATTAAATATTCATTTTTTCTCATTCGTGCGAAAACGCTCAAATACGTTCTCGTATTGCTTTTTTTATTATTTCTTTTCAAGTGCGTTCACCCCTCAAGATATTCAAAAATACTGAGGTTAAAGTGATCGAATTCCGCTGACTGGCAGATTCGAGCGCCTCAAAGATAAAATATCTCCGTTCGCTCTGATTTCAAATTCATAACATATTATAGCATATTATTTCGTAAATAAATTATCTCGTATGTGCCATGTACTTTGTATTATATTTCTAACATCTAAATTGTCTATTAATATGAAACACTGTAAAAAAAAAAAAAGTTATAGTAACTGTTTAATTGTAATTAACTGTAATACTTTAGTTTAATATAACGTAATGTACTTTAATAGAACTGTAATGGACAATCATAAGCGAATGTGAAGTAATCCATAATTGTAATCGTAATTGTAATGAACCAAAATTAATACGTACTCAGTCGTGTACTTAATTTGTACTTATGTGTACTATTACGAAATGATATCGCCTTCATAAATGTAGACTCGGCGAAAAATACAAATTAGTTTTTATTTTTTTATTTTTTTTAGTTGAAATCTTTCAAAACATCTGATCATGTGTTTAAAAAAAGGGGGGAAATTTAACCTTCAACTGTCCTCCCCCAAAACATTTAAGTTTATATTATACATGTACTTGTAAAATTACAGCACTTCTTCATTAGACTTCTTGATTAAGTCACTTCATATTTGCACTTCATCATAGCACTTCATTAGGACTCCCTTTAGCAGCCTTGCTGCGGGGAGGGGGCAGAGGCCCCTTGCCTTAATATTTTTTAGATTCCGGCCTGAGCCATGGTATATTTTTAAGAAGTAAACCAAAGTAAAAGAAGTTTTTATTTTTCCCTTCGAGCCGTGCTCTCTTCAGAACTTAGTCAGAAAAGTCGATAATTTTAGTATAAGAGAAAGTATCAGAGTATTATAGCAAGAGAAGAATTAATAATTCTCGACCCATAAGCGAGAGAAAGAGACAACCCAAGCACCATAGAAGATATTGGCATAACAGTCTGGCGAGTCTGTAGCCAAGGGTTTAACAGAGTGGCGACCCACCATTTAAGGCGACCGAAAAGAATTATAGAATGTTATAGAAGAAATATCCGTTGCTTGCCTCCTAACCAGAACCCCCGTCGATTCCGAACCGACTCAGGGCCATAAAAGGGGGTTAACATTTGGCGACCCTTTACCAGGATCTTAGAAGATTATTTTAAGAAGAAGATTATTTTAAGAAGAAGATTACTTTAAGAAGAAGATTACTTTAAGAAGAAGATTACTTTAAGAAGAAGATTATTTTAAGAAGAGGCCACTCTTTGGCCAAGATAGAAATTACCCTGCATCAGGATAAAACCATTTGACCGGCGTGTCACGACTTCTAGTTCGTGACATCCACCCTTGAACCGGTGTGTCACGACTCCAAGTTCTCCACGCCTAGTTTTCATCCAAGAAGTAGCCAGGAAGACGTCTTCAGGACACGTCTCTGAGGATTTTGCCAGTAGAAATTTTGTTAAGTACATTTTGTTTTTTTAAGTAATTTATAAACACTTGAAAAGTCAGTATTATTAACAGTTAATAATGAGTATCAAGTCAGAATTCACAAGAAACACAGTGAACATTCCATACACCAGTGATACATTTGTTTTTATTGAAACAGTAATTGTAACAGAGAGTTAATTGTAACACAGAGAGTTAATTGTAACACAGAGAGTTAATTGTAACACACAGAGTTAATTGTAACACAGAGAGTCACAGAGTTAATTTCAAAGAGAGTTAATTTCAAAGAGAGTTAATTTCAAAGAGAGTTAATTTCAAAGAGAGTTAATTTCAAAGAGAGTTAATTTCAAAGAGAGTTAATTTCAAGAGAGTTAATTTCAAGAGAGTTAATTTCAAGAGAGTTAATTTCAGAGTTATTTTCACTGTTATATTCAGTATAGAATAATTTTTTTTATGTACCAAACATAATAGTATCGTACCTTCGTGTACATTAGAGTGAAATGTTGTTTACATTTTATATTTTTCTTTGCAAATTTTTTCAATTACTGAATTGAATTGACTTGCAAATTTAGAGAGAGAGAGTTTACAGAGAGTTTACAGAGAGTTTATAGAGAGTTTATAGAGAGTTTATAGAGTTATAGAGTTACTTGAAGCAGTTTCAAGTTCCATTTTCAGTTTTCAGACAGTTTCAGTTGGTTGTAACCAAAAGGGACAACCAAACCCCAGAGATTTAGAGAGATACTTAAGTAATTTTGAAGTCATTTTTTGAAGTCATTTTTGAAGTCATTTTTTCAAGTCAGAAGGTTGCACCAAGAGGGTCAACCAAAACAGAGGTTAATCGTCTCCACTTGAATAGAGATCAAGTGCAGTCATTTTCCATTTTCAGTTAATTTCAAATCAGTTTTCAGTTTCGGTTGGTTGCATTCAAGAGGGACAACCAAACCCCAGAGATTTATAAGGATACTCGAAGTAGTTTCGAGTCAGTTTTAGTTGCAAATCAGTTTTCAGTTTCAGAAGGTTGCATCCAAGAGGGACAACCGCCCCAGAGACTTCAGTTATATTCGAAGTCAGAGTTATATTCGAAGTCAGAGTTATATTCGAAGTCAGAGTTATATTCGAAGTCATAGTTTTATTCGAAGTTAGAGAGTTTTATTTGAAGTTAGAGAGTTCAAGTCAAAGTTAGTTTTTAAGTCGAAGTTAGTTTTCAAGTCCCAAGTTTTCAATGCAGTCAATTGAATTCAACCTTTTTTTGTTGTTCAAGAGAATTTAATTCAACATCTTTTTTGTTGTAAAAGAGAATTAAATTCAACCTGAATTGACCCGTTTGTGTCTTTAGTTTAACTTTTTTTTTTTTAAAGGAATTGACCGATTTGTCTTTTTCATGCCATTGTTACGTATATATATACAGTGGAACCTTGCTTAACGAGTGCCTCGTATAACGAGAAATTCGTATAACGAGCCAAAAGAATGGGGGAAAATTACCTTGCATAACGAGCGACACTTTGCTTAACGAGCAAAATATTTCGTCAAAATTTAAAGCCTAGACAAAAAACAAATGTCTCTAGACAGTTTCCTCGTGAAAAGGATCCAAAAGAAAGTGAAAGTGCCTCTAAAAAATTTAAAGCTAGTGACTGTGAGCTCGTCGAGAATGGTATTGCATTGAACGAAGACGATTCTCCTCCTTCCCCTCAATAACCCTATCCTCCTCCCCTGTCTCTTCATTTCCTTTGCGTGGCGTCAGGAGCACCTTCTCTCTTCGTAAGTTATTTATAAATTCACCGTTTACTAATTATTTACATTCTCTTTTGGGTTAATTTTATTAATAATCTTTTCATTTCATGCAATAATAATTTAAAAAACGCCTTTAAATATCATTATAAATATTATTTTAAGTATTTTTTAAGCATGGAACGCATTATCATATTTTACATTGATTCCTATGGAAAAAATTGCCTTGCTTAACGAGCATTTTGCATAACGAGCACAATTCGGGAACGAATTATGCTCGTTAAGCGAGGTTCCACTGTAGTTATGTAATTCATTATTTGTAACCCAGAATAGTTTTTACAATTGTTTGTAACGATTTTGGTAATTATTGTAATGTATATGAGGAACATGCCGTCCCTCCGTTTGTTGAACTCTTTTAATTTTTGTTCTAAGTAGTGTGACAAGCAATCTTTTTTAAAAAAAGAGCAAAAGTGCTCACGAAAGATGTAATTGTCAATTTCAGACATATACCCCCCGCTTAGTCACTCAATTCCCCCGAATGTCGTACTACAAACTTTGTCTTTTAAGTTTATTTTATTTTCATACCCCCAACCCCAGTTGAACCCAGTGACAGCCGGAGAAATGGTTCAACCATGGTTAATTCCTCTTTAGTACTATGGAACATAACCTCCGTTATGTTAAGTTGTGTTTTTTTATTTTTAAGAATATTATATGCTTAGTTTATTATAGTTTATCATTGATTTCTATTTTCAAACTTTATATTTTTTTATATTTTTTTAATTCGATTAATACTGAGTAATTGTCGTAGTCGAATTTAATTACATCTTCAAAATTCAATTTTAAAACCGTAAGAGTTAGTCATTACTCGTAAGGTCTTCTAAGTACGTCTTTTTTTATTACCTTAATTCGTGTAACTAATTTAATTAAATACTTAAATACTACCTTGAACTTAAAGGATTTTATAATAATAATAATAATAATAATAATAATAATAATAATAATAATGACAATAATTGACTTAAACTTAAAAGATTTTATAACCTAAACCCATCTTAAATTATTATACATTATTTTTAAACTTTGTTCATTCAAAAACCTTCCAAATCCCTACACATACACACGCATGTATGCGCACTATCTATATATATATATACAAACCTTATGCTAAAATCATTGGATGTCACAATAAACTATTTCATAGCGTGTAAGTGCTAACTATGCTATTTATATAGTCCTAAGCATTTTTGCTTACTCTATAGAAATTCTCGCTCATGCATTTATTCAGTTACTTGAACAATCCTATCAGCTAATCTGTCCCTCGAAATTGTAAAATACACACTTTGCACCTAATACACCCAAATACACACTTGACCACAGGTCTATACATCATCCATTACATAATTCGATTTTTTTACCTACAATAGTCAATAAAATTAGTTACGAATTGTACTATCATGGTAACCTCGAAAAATCCATGAACTTTAAAATTTATGTTTTTCCCTGTTACCTATTCATTATGAATGTAATTTTCCCCACAGAAAAAAACAATTTAAAAAAAAAAAAAAAAAAAAATTTAACAATATTCTTTGTCTAACTTAATTCTTTATCTAAATTAAAGTATTAATTTTTGAATTCTTTTATATTATATAATAACTCACTTGTTCTGTATAAAACTTGTAACGTAAAGAAAAATTCGTCACCTAACTTGAATTAGTTACGATGTTATTTTCTCAATTGTATTGTATTGTATTATTTTTTATATATTATTGTATAAATATCATTTTAAAAGGGGAGAGCAATGTAAAAAATGAACAATGAATAATCAATATTCATTTTTACATAAGAACCAAAATCGCTTAACGCGAGTTTGGATAATAATTTTACTTGTAGCTTCCTATTTTTGTTCGTGTCACAACCCTACGATCTACCATATGTATGGTTTAGTCGTATCCATTTTCCATTTGTTATAGAAGTTATTATAATTAATTATGAATTGTCTTGCATCTCACCCTCGACCCTAGATTATGCATACACATTGCATGTAACAGGATTGGAACCCGTAGTTGTACTTCTTAGTCATTACTACCCACTCTTTGTCTCTAATTCGTTCTTGTAAATCTTCCTAATAATGATTTGTACTATACGTAAAAATTCAATAACTATGACGTCACATTTTCCCTTCATCATATATCTAGTATTCAATGTAGGAAAATTCTTTATCATCATACTAAGGACGAAACACACTATAGAAGTCATTATTTAAATGTTATGTAGTATAAATATAACTATTATTCGACCATATACCCCGCCCCCATACGTCCATATCTTATCTTGATCATTATCCTATATAAATTTTATTAAATATTCATTTTTTCTCATTCGTGCGAAAACGCTCAAATACGTTCTCGTATTGCTTTTTTTTATTATTTCTTTTCAAGTGCGTTCACCCCTCAAGATATTCAAAAATACTGAGGTTAAAGTGATCGAATTCCGCTGACTGGCAGATTCGAGCGCCTCAAAGATAAAATATCTCCGTTCGCTCTGATTTCAAATTCATAACATATTATAGCATATTATTTCGTAAATAAATTATCTCGTATGTGCCATGTACTTTGTATTATATTTCTAACATCTAAATTGTCTATTAATATGAAACACTGTAAAAAAAAAAAAAGTTATAGTAACTGTTTAATTGTAATTAACTGTAATACTTTAGTTTAATATAACGTAATGTACTTTAATAGAACTGTAATGGACAATCATAAGCGAATGTGAAGTAATCCATAATTGTAATCGTAATTGTAATGAACCAAAATTAATACGTACTCAGTCGTGTACTTAATTTGTACTTATGTGTACTATTACGAAATGATATCGCCTTCATAAATGTAGACTCGGCGAAAAATACAAATTAGTTTTTATTTTTTTTATTTTTTTTAGTTGAAATCTTTCAAAACATCTGATCATGTGTTTAAAAAAAGGGGGGAAATTTAACCTTCAACTGTCCTCCCCCAAAACATTTAAGTTTATATTATACATGTACTTGTAAAATTACAGCACTTCTTCATTAGACTTCTTGATTAAGTCACTTCATATTTGCACTTCATCATAGCACTTCATTAGGACTCCCTTTAGCAGCCTTGCTGCGGGGAGGGGGCAGAGGCCCCTTGCCTTAATATTTTTTAGATTCCGGCCTGAGCCATGGTATATTTTTAAGAAGTAAACCAAAGTAAAAGAAGTTTTTATTTTTCCCTTCGAGCCGTGCTCTCTTCAGAACTTAGTCAGAAAAGTCGATAATTTTAGTATAAGAGAAAGTATCAGAGTATTATAGCAAGAGAAGAATTAATAATTCTCGACCCATAAGCGAGAGAAAGAGACAACCCAAGCACCATAGAAGATATTGGCATAACAGTCTGGCGAGTCTGTAGCCAAGGGTTTAACAGAGTGGCGACCCACCATTTAAGGCGACCGAAAAGAATTATAGAATGTTTAGAAGAAATATCCGTTGCTTGCCTCCTAACCAGAACCCCCGTCGATTCCGAACCGACTCAGGGCCATAAAAGGGGGGTTAACATTTGGCGACCCTTTACCAGGATCTTAGAAGATTATTTTAAGAAGAAGATTATTTTAAGAAGAAGATTACTTTAAGAAGAAGATTACTTTAAGAAGAAGATTACTTTAAGAAGAAGATTATTTTAAGAAGAGGCCACTCTTTGGCCAAGATAGAAATTACCCTGCATCAGGATAAAACCATTTGACCGGCGTGTCACGACTTCTAGTTCGTGACATCCACCCTTGAACCGGTGTGTCACGACTCCAAGTTCTCCACGCCTAGTTTTCATCCAAGAAGTAGCCAGGAAGACGTCTTCAGGACACGTCTCTGAGGATTTTGCCAGTAGAAATTTTGTTAAGTACATTTTGTTTTTTTAAGTAATTTATAAACACTTGAAAAGTCAGTATTATTAACAGTTAATAATGAGTATCAAGTCAGAATTCACAAGAAACACAGTGAACATTCCATACACCAGTGATACATTTGTTTTTATTGAAACAGTAATTGTAACAGAGAGTTAATTGTACCACAGAGAGTTAATTGTAACACAGAGAGTTAATTGTAACACACAGAGTTAATTGTAACACAGAGAGTCACAGAGTTAATTTCAAAGAGAGTTAATTTCAAAGAGAGTTAATTTCAAAGAGAGTTAATTTCAAAGAGAGTTAATTTCAAAGAGAGTTAATTTCAAGAGAGTTAATTTCAAGAGAGTTAATTTCAAGAGAGTTAATTTCAGAGTTATTTTCACTGTTATATTCAGTATAGAATAATTTTATTTTATGTACCAAACATAATAGTATCGTACCTTCGTGTACATTAGAGTGAAATGTTGTTTACATTTTATATTTTTCTTTGCAAATTTTTTTCAATTACTGAATTGAATTGACTTGCAAATTTAGAGAGAGAGAGTTTACAGAGAGTTTACAGAGAGTTTATAGAGAGTTTATAGAGAGTTTATAGAGTTATAGAGTTACTTGAAGCAGTTTCAAGTTCCATTTTCAGTTTTCAGACAGTTTCAGTTGGTTGTAACCAAAAGGGACAACCAAACCCCAGAGATTTAGAGAGATACTTAAGTAATTTTGAAGTCATTTTTTGAAGTCATTTTTTGAAGTCATTTTTTCAAGTCAGAAGGTTGCACCAAGAGGGTCAACCAAAACAGAGGTTAATCGTCTCCACTTGAATAGAGATCAAGTGCAGTCATTTTCCATTTTCAGTTAATTTGAAATCAGTTTTCAGTTTCGGTTGGTTGCATTCAAGAGGGACAACCAAACCCCAGAGATTTATAAGGATACTCGAAGTAGTTTCGAGTCAGTTTTAGTTGCAAATCAGTTTTCAGTTTCAGAAGGTTGCATCCAAGAGGGACAACCGCCCCAGAGACTTCAGTTATATTCGAAGTCAGAGTTATATTCGAAGTCAGAGTTATATTCGAAGTCAGAGTTATATTCGAAGTCATAGTTTTATTCGAAGTTAGAGAGTTTTATTTGAAGTTAGAGAGTTCAAGTCAAAGTTAGTTTTTAAGTCGAAGTTAGTTTTCAAGTCCCAAGTTTTCAATGCAGTCAATTGAATTCAACCTTTTTTTGTTGTTCAAGAGAATTTAATTCAACCTTTTTTTTGTTGTAAAAGAGAATTAAATTCAACCTGAATTGACCCGTTTGTGTCTTTAGTTTAACTTTTTTTTTGTTTAAAGGAAATTGACCGATTTGTCTTTTTCATGCCATTGTTACGTATATAAATATATAGTTATGTAATTCATTATTTGTAACCCAGAATAGTTTTTACAATTGTTTGTAACGATTTTGGTAATTATTGTAATGTATATGAGGAACATGCCGTCCCTCCGTTTGTTGAACTCTTTTAATTTTTGTTCTAAGTAGTGTGACAAGCAATCTTTTTTAAAAAAAGAGCAAAGTGCTCACGAAAGATGTAATTGTCAATTTCAGACATATACCCCCCGCTTAGTCACTCAATTCCCCCGAATGTCGTACTACAAACTTTGTCTTTTAAGTTTATTTTATTTTCATACCCCCAACCCCAGTTGAACCCAGTGACAGCCGGAGAAATGGTTCAACCATGGTTAATTCCTCTTTAGTACTATGGAACATAACCTCCGTTTATGTTAAGTTGTGTTTTTTTATTTTTAAATATTATATGCTTAGTTTATTATAGTTTATCATTGATTTCTATTTTCAAACTTTATATTTTTTATATTTTTTTTAATTCGATTAATACTGAGTAATTGTCGTAGTCGAATTTAATTACATCTTCAAAATTCAATTTTAAAACCGTGAGAGTTAGTCATTACTCGTAAGGTCTTCTAAGTACGTCTTTTTTTTATTACCTTAATTCGTGTAACTAATTTAATTAAATACTTAAATACTACCTTGAACTTAAAGGATTTTATAATAATAATAATAATAATAATAATAATAATAATAATGACAATAATTGACTTAAACTTAAAAGATTTTATAACCCTAAACCCATCTTAAATTATTATACATTATTTTTAAACTTTGTTCATTCAAAAACCTTCCAAATCCCTACACATACACACGCATGTATGCGCACTATCTATATATATATACAAACCTTATGCTAAAATCATTGGATGTCACAATAAACTATTTCATAGCGTGTAAGTGCTAACTATGCTATTTATATAGTCATAAGCATTTTTGCTTACTCTATAGAAATTCTCGCTCATGCATTTATTCAGTTACTTGAACAATCCTATCAGCTAATCTGTCCCTCGAAATTGTAAAATACACACTTTGCACCTAATACACCCAAATACACACTTGACCACAGGTCTATACATCATCCATTACATAATTCGATTTTTTTACCTACAATAGTCAATAAAATTAGTTACGAATTGTACTATCATGGTAACCTCGAAAAATCCATGAACTTTAAAATTTATGTTTTTCCCTGTTACCTATTCATTATGAATGTAATTTTCCCCACAGAAAAAAACAATTTAAAAAAAAAAAAAAAAAAAATTTAACAATATTCTTTGTCTAACTTAATTCTTTATCTAAATTAAAGTATTAATTTTTGAATTCTTTTATATTATATAATAACTCACTTGTTCTGTATAAAACTTGTAACGTAAAGAAAAATTCGTCACCTAACTTGAATTAGTTACGATGTTATTTTCTCAATTGTATTGTATTGTATTAATTTTATTATATTATTGTATAAATATCATTTTAAAAGGGGAGAGCAATGTAAAAAATGAACAATGAATAATCAATATTCATTTTTACATAAGAACCAAAATCGCTTAACGCGAGTTTGGATAATAATTTTACTTGTAGCTTCCTATTTTTGTTCGTGTCACAACCCTACGATCTACCATATGTATGGTTTAGTCGTATCCATTTTCCATTTGTTATAGAAGTTATTATAATTAATTATGAATTGTCTTGCATCTCACCCTCGACCCTAGATTATGCATACACATTGCATGTAACAGGATTGGAACCCGTAGTTGTACTTCTTAGTCATTACTACCCACTCTTTGTCTCTAATTCGTTCTTGTAAATCTTCCTAATAATGATTTGTACTATACGTAAAAATTCAATAACTATGACGTCACATTTTCCCTTCATCATATATCTAGTATTCAATGTAGGAAAATTCTTTATCATCATACTAAGGACGAAACACACTATAGAAGTCATTATTTAAATGTTATGTAGTATAAATATAACTATTATTCGACCATATACCCCGCCCCCATACGTCCATATCTTATCTTGATCATTATCCTATATAAATTTTATTAAATATTCATTTTTTCTCATTCGTGCGAAAACGCTCAAATACGTTCTCGTATTGCTTTTTTTATTATTTCTTTTCAAGTGCGTTCACCCCTCAAGATATTCAAAAATACTGAGGTTAAAGTGATCGAATTCCGCTGACTGGCAGATTCGAGCGCCTCAAAGATAAAATATCTCCGTTCGCTCTGATTTCAAATTCATAACATATTATAGCATATTATTTCGTAAATAAATTATCTCGTATGTGCCATGTACTTTGTATTATATTTCTAACATCTAAATTGTCTATTAATATGAAACACTGTAAAAAAAAAAAAAGTTATAGTAACTGTTTAATTGTAATTAACTGTAATACTTTAGTTTAATATAACGTAATGTACTTTAATAGAACTGTAATGGACAATCATAAGCGAATGTGAAGTAATCCATAATTGTAATCGTAATTGTAATGAACCAAAATTAATACGTACTCAGTCGTGTACTTAATTTGTACTTATGTGTACTATTACGAAATGATATCGCCTTCATAAATGTAGACTCGGCGAAAAATACAAATTAGTTTTTATTTTTTATTTTTTTTAGTTGAAATCTTTCAAAACATCTGATCATGTGTTTAAAAAAAGGGGGGAAATTTAACCTTCAACTGTCCTCCCCCAAAACATTTAAGTTTATATTATACATGTACTTGTAAAATTACAGCACTTCTTCATTAGACTTCTTGATTAAGTCACTTCATATTTGCACTTCATCATAGCACTTCATTAGGACTCCCTTTAGCAGCCTTGCTGCGGGGAGGGGCAGAGGCCCCTTGCCTTAATATTTTTTAGATTCCGGCCTGAGCCATGGTATATTTTTAAGAAGTAAACCAAAGTAAAAGAAGTTTTTATTTTTCCCTTCGAGCCGTGCTCTCTTCAGAACTTAGTCAGAAAAGTCGATAATTTTAGTATAAGAGAAAGTATCAGAGTATTATAGCAAGAGAAGAATTAATAATTCTCGACCCATAAGCGAGAGAAAGAGACAACCCAAGCACCATAGAAGATATTGGCATAACAGTCTGGCGAGTCTGTAGCCAAGGGTTTAACAGAGTGGCGACCCACCATTTAAGGCGACCGAAAAGAATTATAGAATGTTATAGAAGAAATATCCGTTGCTTGCCTCCTAACCAGAACCCCCGTCGATTCCGAACCGACTCAGGGCCATAAAAGGGGGGTTAACATTTGGCGACCCTTTACCAGGATCTTAGAAGATTATTTTAAGAAGAAGATTATTTTAAGAAGAAGATTACTTTAAGAAGAAGATTACTTTAAGAAGAAGATTACTTTAAGAAGAAGATTATTTTAAGAAGAGGCCACTCTTTGGCCAAGATAGAAATTACCCTGCATCAGGATAAAACCATTTGACCGGCGTGTCACGACTTCTAGTTCGTGACATCCACCCTTGAACCGGTGTGTCACGACTCCAAGTTCTCCACGCCTAGTTTTCATCCAAGAAGTAGCCAGGAAGACGTCTTCAGGACACGTCTCTGAGGATTTTGCCAGTAGAAATTTTGTTAAGTACATTTTGTTTTTTTAAGTAATTTATAAACACTTGAAAAGTCAGTATTATTAACAGTTAATAATGAGTATCAAGTCAGAATTCACAAGAAACACAGTGAACATTCCATACACCAGTGATACATTTGTTTTTATTGAAACAGTAATTGTAACAGAGAGTTAATTGTACACAGAGAGTTAATTGTAACACAGAGAGTTAATTGTAACACACAGAGTTAATTGTAACACAGAGAGTCACAGAGTTAATTTCAAAGAGAGTTAATTTCAAAGAGAGTTAATTTCAAAGAGAGTTAATTTCAAAGAGAGTTAATTTCAAAGAGAGTTAATTTCAAGAGAGTTAATTTCAAGAGAGTTAATTTCAAGAGAGTTAATTTCAGAGTTATTTTCACTGTTATATTCAGTATAGAATAATTTTATTTTATGTACCAAACATAATAGTATCGTACCTTCGTGTACATTAGAGTGAAATGTTGTTTACATTTTATATTTTTTTTGCAAATTTTTTTCAATTACTGAATTGAATTGACTTGCAAATTTAGAGAGAGAGAGTTTACAGAGAGTTTACAGAGAGTTTATAGAGAGTTTATAGAGAGTTTATAGAGTTATAGAGTTACTTGAAGCAGTTTCAAGTTCCATTTTCAGTTTTCAGACAGTTTCAGTTGGTTGTAACCAAAAGGGACAACCAAACCCCAGAGATTTAGAGAGATACTTAAGTAATTTTGAAGTCATTTTTTGAAGTCATTTTTTGAAGTCATTTTTTCAAGTCAGAAGGTTGCACCAAGAGGGTCAACCAAAACAGAGGTTAATCGTCTCCACTTGAATAGAGATCAAGTGCAGTCATTTTCCATTTTCAGTTAATTTCAAATCAGTTTTCAGTTTCGGTTGGTTGCATTCAAGAGGGACAACCAAACCCCAGAGATTTATAAGGATACTCGAAGTAGTTTCGAGTCAGTTTTAGTTGCAAATCAGTTTTCAGTTTCAGAAGGTTGCATCCAAGAGGGACAACCGCCCCAGAGACTTCAGTTATATTCGAAGTCAGAGTTATATTCGAAGTCAGAGTTATATTCGAAGTCAGAGTTATATTCGAAGTCATAGTTTTATTCGAAGTTAGAGAGTTTTATTTGAAGTTAGAGAGTTCAAGTCAAAGTTTTTTTAAGTCGAAGTTAGTTTTCAAGTCCCAAGTTTTCAATGCAGTCAATTGAATTCAACCTTTTTTTGTTGTTCAAGAGAATTTAATTCAACCTTTTTTTTGTTGTAAAAGAGAATTAAATTCAACCTGAATTGACCCGTTTGTGTCTTTAGTTTAACTTTTTTTTTGTTTAAAGGAAATTGACCGATTTGTCTTTTTCATGCCATTGTTACGTATATAAATATATAGTTATGTAATTCATTATTTGTAACCCAGAATAGTTTTTACAATTGTTTGTAACGATTTTGGTAATTATTGTAATGTATATGAGGAACATGCCGTCCCTCCGTTTGTTGAACTCTTTTAATTTTTGTTCTAAGTAGTGTGACAAGCAATCTTTTTTAAAAAAAGAGCAAAGTGCTCACGAAAGATGTAATTGTCAATTTCAGACATATACCCCCCGCTTAGTCACTCAATTCCCCCGAATGTCGTACTACAAACTTTGTCTTTTAAGTTTATTTTATTTTCATACCCCCAACCCCAGTTGAACCCAGTGACAGCCGGAGAAATGGTTCAACCATGGTTAATTCCTCTTTAGTACTATGGAACATAACCTCCGTTTATGTTAAGTTGTGTTTTTTTTTATTTTTAAGAATATTATATGCTTAGTTTATTATAGTTTATCATTGATTTCTATTTTCAAACTTTATATTTTTTATATTTTTTTTAATTCGATTAATACTGAGTAATTGTCGTAGTCGAATTTAATTACATCTTCAAAATTCAATTTTAAAACCGTGAGAGTTAGTCATTACTCGTAAGGTCTTCTAAGTACGTCTTTTTTTTATTACCTTAATTCGTGTAACTAATTTAATTAAATACTTAAATACTACCTTGAACTTAAAGGATTTTATAATAATAATAATAATAATAATAATAATAATAATAATGACAATAATTGACTTAAACTTAAAAGATTTTATAACCCTAAACCCATCTTAAATTATTATACATTATTTTTAAACTTTGTTCATTCAAAAACCTTCCAAATCCCTACACATACACACGCATGTATGCGCACTATCTATATATATATATACAAACCTTATGCTAAAATCATTGGATGTCACAATAAACTATTTCATAGCGTGTAAGTGCTAACTATGCTATTTATATAGTCATAAGCATTTTTGCTTACTCTATAGAAATTCTCGCTCATGCATTTATTCAGTTACTTGAACAATCCTATCAGCTAATCTGTCCCTCGAAATTGTAAAATACACACTTTGCACCTAATACACCCAAATACACACTTGACCACAGGTCTATACATCATCCATTACATAATTCGATTTTTTTACCTACAATAGTCAATAAAATTAGTTACGAATTGTACTATCATGGTAACCTCGAAAAATCCATGAACTTTAAAATTTATGTTTTTCCCTGTTACCTATTCATTATGAATGTAATTTTCCCCACAGAAAAAAACAATTTAAAAAAAAAAAAAAAAAAAAATTTAACAATATTCTTTGTCTAACTTAATTCTTTATCTAAATTAAAGTATTAATTTTTGAATTCTTTTATATTATATAATAACTCACTTGTTCTGTATAAAACTTGTAACGTAAAGAAAAATTCGTCACCTAACTTGAATTAGTTACGATGTTATTTTCTCAATTGTATTGTATTGTATTAATTTTATTATATTATTGTATAAATATCATTTTAAAAGGGGAGAGCAATGTAAAAAATGAACAATGAATAATCAATATTCATTTTTACATAAGAACCAAAATCGCTTAACGCGAGTTTGGATAATAATTTTACTTGTAGCTTCCTATTTTTGTTCGTGTCACAACCCTACGATCTACCATATGTATGGTTTAGTCGTATCCATTTTCCATTTGTTATAGAAGTTATTATAATTAATTATGAATTGTCTTGCATCTCACCCTCGACCCTAGATTATGCATACACATTGCATGTAACAGGATTGGAACCCGTAGTTGTACTTCTTAGTCATTACTACCCACTCTTTGTCTCTAATTCGTTCTTGTAAATCTTCCTAATAATGATTTGTACTATACGTAAAAATTCAATAACTATGACGTCACATTTTCCCTTCATCATATATCTAGTATTCAATGTAGGAAAATTCTTTATCATCATACTAAGGACGAAACACACTATAGAAGTCATTATTTAAATGTTATGTAGTATAAATATAACTATTATTCGACCATATACCCCGCCCCCATACGTCCATATCTTATCTTGATCATTATCCTATATAAATTTTATTAAATATTCATTTTTTCTCATTCGTGCGAAAACGCTCAAATACGTTCTCGTATTGCTTTTTTTATTATTTCTTTTCAAGTGCGTTCACCCCTCAAGATATTCAAAAATACTGAGGTTAAAGTGATCGAATTCCGCTGACTGGCAGATTCGAGCGCCTCAAAGATAAAATATCTCCGTTCGCTCTGATTTCAAATTCATAACATATTATAGCATATTATTTCGTAAATAAATTATCTCGTATGTGCCATGTACTTTGTATTATATTTCTAACATCTAAATTGTCTATTAATATGAAACACTGTAAAAAAAAAAAAAAGTTATAGTAACTGTTTAATTGTAATTAACTGTAATACTTTAGTTTAATATAACGTAATGTACTTTAATAGAACTGTAATGGACAATCATAAGCGAATGTGAAGTAATCCATAATTGTAATCGTAATTGTAATGAACCAAAATTAATACGTACTCAGTCGTGTACTTAATTTGTACTTATGTGTACTATTACGAAATGATATCGCCTTCATAAATGTAGACTCGGCGAAAAATACAAATTAGTTTTATTTTTTTATTTTTTTTAGTTGAAATCTTTCAAAACATCTGATCATGTGTTTAAAAAAAGGGGGGAAATTTAACCTTCAACTGTCCTCCCCAAAACATTTAAGTTTATATTATACATGTACTTGTAAATTACAGCACTTCTTCATTAGACTTCTTGATTAAGTCACTTCATATTTGCACTTCATCATAGCACTTCATTAGGACTCCCTTTAGCAGCCTTGCTGCGGGGAGGGGGCAGAGGCCCCTTGCCTTAATATTTTTTAGATTCCGGCCTGAGCCATGGTATATTTTTAAGAAGTAAACCAAAGTAAAAGAAGTTTTTATTTTTCCCTTCGAGCCGTGCTCTCTTCAGAACTTAGTCAGAAAAGTCGATAATTTTAGTATAAGAGAAAGTATCAGAGTATTATAGCAAGAGAAGAATTAATAATTCTCGACCCATAAGCGAGAGAAAGAGACAACCCAAGCACCATAGAAGATATTGGCATAACAGTCTGGCGAGTCTGTAGCCAAGGGTTTAACAGAGTGGCGACCCACCATTTAAGGCGACCGAAAAGAATTATAGAATGTTATAGAAGAAATATCCGTTGCTTGCCTCCTAACCAGAACCCCCGTCGATTCCGAACCGACTCAGGGCCATAAAAGGGGGGTTAACATTTGGCGACCCTTTACCAGGATCTTAGAAGATTATTTTAAGAAGAAGATTATTTTAAGAAGAAGATTACTTTAAGAAGAAGATTACTTTAAGAAGAAGATTACTTTAAGAAGAAGATTATTTTAAGAAGAGGCCACTCTTTGGCCAAGATAGAAATTACCCTGCATCAGGATAAAACCATTTGACCGGCGTGTCACGACTTCTAGTTCGTGACATCCACCCTTGAACCGGTGTGTCACGACTCCAAGTTCTCCACGCCTAGTTTTCATCCAAGAAGTAGCCAGGAAGACGTCTTCAGGACACGTCTCTGAGGATTTTGCCAGTAGAAATTTTGTTAAGTACATTTTGTTTTTTTAAGTAATTTATAAACACTTGAAAAGTCAGTATTATTAACAGTTAATAATGAGTATCAAGTCAGAATTCACAAGAAACACAGTGAACATTCCATACACCAGTGATACATTTGTTTTTATTGAAACAGTAATTGTAACAGAGAGTTAATTGTACCACAGAGAGTTAATTGTAACACAGAGAGTTAATTGTAACACACAGAGTTAATTGTAACACAGAGAGTCACAGAGTTAATTTCAAAGAGAGTTAATTTCAAAGAGAGTTAATTTCAAAGAGAGTTAATTTCAAAGAGAGTTAATTTCAAAGAGAGTTAATTTCAAGAGAGTTAATTTCAAGAGAGTTAATTTCAAGAGAGTTAATTTCAGAGTTATTTTCACTGTTATATTCAGTATAGAATAATTTTATTTTATGTACCAAACATAATAGTATCGTACCTTCGTGTACATTAGAGTGAAATGTTGTTTACATTTTATATTTTCTTTGCAAATTTTTTTCAATTACTGAATTGAATTGACTTGCAAATTTAGAGAGAGAGAGTTTACAGAGAGTTTACAGAGAGTTTATAGAGAGTTTTATAGAGAGTTTATAGAGTTATAGAGTTACTTGAAGCAGTTTCAAGTTCCATTTTCAGTTTTCAGACAGTTTCAGTTGGTTGTAACCAAAAGGGACAACCAAACCCCAGAGATTTAGAGAGATACTTAAGTAATTTTGAAGTCATTTTTTGAAGTCATTTTTTGAAGTCATTTTTTCAAGTCAGAAGGTTGCACCAAGAGGGTCAACCAAAACAGAGGTTAATCGTCTCCACTTGAATAGAGATCAAGTGCAGTCATTTCCATTTTCAGTTAATTTGAAATCAGTTTTCAGTTTCGGTTGGTTGCATTCAAGAGGGACAACCAAACCCCAGAGATTTATAAGGATACTCGAAGTAGTTTCGAGTCAGTTTTAGTTGCAAATCAGTTTTCAGTTTCAGAAGGTTGCATCCAAGAGGGACAACCGCCCCAGAGACTTCAGTTATATTCGAAGTCAGAGTTATATTCGAAGTCAGAGTTATATTCGAAGTCAGAGTTATATTCGAAGTCATAGTTTTATTCGAAGTTAGAGAGTTTTATTTGAAGTTAGAGAGTTCAAGTCAAAGTTAGTTTTTAAGTCGAAGTTAGTTTTCAAGTCCCAAGTTTCAATGCAGTCAATTGAATTCAACCTTTTTTTGTTGTTCAAGAGAATTTAATTCAACCTTTTTTTGTTGTAAAAGAGAATTAAATTCAACCTGAATTGACCCGTTTGTGTCTTTAGTTTAACTTTTTTTTGTTTAAAGGAAATTGACCGATTTGTCTTTTTCATGCCATTGTTACGTATATAAATATATAGTTATGTAATTCATTATTTGTAACCCAGAATAGTTTTTACAATTGTTTGTAACGATTTTGGTAATTATTGTAATGTATATGAGGAACATGCCGTCCCTCCGTTTGTTGAACTCTTTTAATTTTTGTTCTAAGTAGTGTGACAAGCAATCTTTTTTAAAAAAAGAGCAAAGTGCTCACGAAAGATGTAATTGTCAATTTCAGACATATACCCCCCGCTTAGTCACTCAATTCCCCCGAATGTCGTACTACAAACTTTGTCTTTTAAGTTTATTTTATTTTCATACCCCCAACCCCAGTTGAACCCAGTGACAGCCGGAGAAATGGTTCAACCATGGTTAATTCCTCTTTAGTACTATGGAACATAACCTCCGTTTATGTTAAGTTGTGTTTTTTTTATTTTTAAGAATATTATATGCTTAGTTTATTATAGTTTATCATTGATTTCTATTTTCAAACTTTATATTTTTTATATTTTTTTAATTCGATTAATACTGAGTAATTGTCGTAGTCGAATTTAATTACATCTTCAAAATTCAATTTTAAAACCGTGAGAGTTAGTCATTACTCGTAAGGTCTTCTAAGTACGTCTTTTTTTTATTACCTTAATTCGTGTAACTAATTTAATTAAATACTTAAATACTACCTTGAACTTAAAGGATTTTATAATAATAATAATAATAATAATAATAATAATAATAATAATGACAATAATTGACTTAAACTTAAAAGATTTTATAACCCTAAACCCATCTTAAATTATTATACATTATTTTTAACTTTGTTCATTCAAAACCTTCCAAATCCCTACACATACACACGCATGTATGCGCACTATCTATATATATATATACAAACCTTATGCTAAAATCATTGGATGTCACAATAAACTATTTCATAGCGTGTAAGTGCTAACTATGCTATTTATATAGTCATAAGCATTTTGCTTACTCTATAGAAATTCTCGCTCATGCATTTATTCAGTTACTTGAACAATCCTACAGCTAATCTGTCCCTCGAAATTGTAAAATACACACTTTGCACCTAATACACCCAAATACACACTTGACCACAGGTCTATACATCATCCATTACATAATTCGATTTTTTACCTACAATAGTCAATAAAATTAGTTACGAATTGTACTATCATGGTAACCTCGAAAAATCCATGAACTTTAAAATTTATGTTTTTCCCTGTTACCTATTCATTATGAATGTAATTTTCCCCACAGAAAAAAACAATTTAAAAAAAAAAAAAAAAAAAAATTTAACAATATTCTTTGTCTAACTTAATTCTTTATCTAAATTAAAGTATTAATTTTTGAATTCTTTTATATTATATAATAACTCACTTGTTCTGTATAAAACTTGTAACGTAAAGAAAAATTCGTCACCTAACTTGAATTAGTTACGATGTTATTTTCTCAATTGTATTGTATTGTATTAATTTTATATATTATTGTATAAATATCATTTTAAAAGGGGAGAGCAATGTAAAAAATGAACAATGAATAATCAATATTCATTTTTACATAAGAACCAAAATCGCTTAACGCGAGTTTGGATAATAATTTTACTTGTAGCTTCCTATTTTTGTTCGTGTCACAACCCTACGATCTACCATATATGGTTTAGTCGTATCCATTTTCCATTTGTTATAGAAGTTATTATAATTAATTATGAATTGTCTTGCATCTCACCCTCGACCCTAGATTATGCATACACATTGCATGTAACAGGATTGGAACCCGTAGTTGTACTTCTTAGTCATTACTACCCACTCTTTGTCTCTAATTCGTTCTTGTAAATCTTCCTAATAATGATTTGTACTATACGTAAAAATTCAATAACTATGACGTCACATTTTCCCTTCATCATATATCTAGTATTCAATGTAGGAAAATTCTTTATCATCATACTAAGGACGAAACACACTATAGAAGTCATTATTTAAATGTTATGTAGTATAAATATAACTATTATTCGACCATATACCCCGCCCCCATACGTCCATATCTTATCTTGATCATTATCCTATATAAATTTTATTAAATATTCATTTTTTCTCATTCGTGCGAAAACGCTCAAATACGTTCTCGTATTGCTTTTTTTATTATTTCTTTTCAAGTGCGTTCACCCCTCAAGATATTCAAAAATACTGAGGTTAAAGTGATCGAATTCCGCTGACTGGCAGATTCGAGCGCCTCAAAGATAAAATATCTCCGTTCGCTCTGATTTCAAATTCATAACATATTATAGCATATTATTTCGTAAATAAATTATCTCGTATGTGCCATGTACTTTGTATTATATTTCTAACATCTAAATTGTCTATTAATATGAAACACTGTAAAAAAAAAAAAAGTTATAGTAACTGTTTAATTGTAATTAACTGTAATACTTTAGTTTAATATAACGTAATGTACTTTAATAGAACTGTAATGGACAATCATAAGCGAATGTGAAGTAATCCATAATTGTAATCGTAATTGTAATGAACCAAAATTAATACGTACTCAGTCGTGTACTTAATTTGTACTTATGTGTACTATTACGAAATGATATCGCCTTCATAAATGTAGACTCGGCGAAAAATACAAATTAGTTTTTATTTTTTAATTTTTTTTAGTTGAAATCTTTCAAAACATCTGATCATGTGTTTAAAAAAAGGGGGGAAATTTAACCTTCAACTGTCCTCCCCCAAAACATTTAAGTTTATATTATACATGTACTTGTAAAATTACAGCACTTCTTCATTAGACTTCTTGATTAAGTCACTTCATATTTGCACTTCATCATAGCACTTCATTAGGACTCCCTTTAGCAGCCTTGCTGCGGGGAGGGGGCAGAGGCCCCTTGCCTTAATATTTTTTAGATTCCGGCCTGAGCCATGGTATATTTTTAAGAAGTAAACCAAAGTAAAAGAAGTTTTTATTTTTCCCTTCGAGCCGTGCTCTCTTCAGAACTTAGTCAGAAAAGTCGATAATTTTAGTATAAGAGAAAGTATCAGAGTATTATAGCAAGAGAAGAATTAATAATTCTCGACCCATAAGCGAGAGAAAGAGACAACCCAAGCACCATAGAAGATATTGGCATAACAGTCTGGCGAGTCTGTAGCCAAGGGTTTAACAGAGTGGCGACCCACCATTTAAGGCGACCGAAAAGAATTATAGAATGTTATAGAAGAAATATCCGTTGCTTGCCTCCTAACCAGAACCCCCGTCGATTCCGAACCGACTCAGGGCCATAAAAGGGGGTTAACATTTGGCGACCCTTTACCAGGATCTTAGAAGATTATTTTAAGAAGAAGATTATTTTAAGAAGAAGATTACTTTAAGAAGAAGATTACTTTAAGAAGAAGATTACTTTAAGAAGAAGATTATTTTAAGAAGAGGCCACTCTTTGGCCAAGATAGAAATTACCCTGCATCAGGATAAAACCATTTGACCGGCGTGTCACGACTTCTAGTTCGTGACATCCACCCTTGAACCGGTGTGTCACGACTCCAAGTTCTCCACGCCTAGTTTTCATCCAAGAAGTAGCCAGGAAGACGTCTTCAGGACACGTCTCTGAGGATTTTGCCAGTAGAAATTTTGTTAAGTACATTTTGTTTTTTTAAGTAATTTATAAACACTTGAAAAGTCAGTATTATTAACAGTTAATAATGAGTATCAAGTCAGAATTCACAAGAAACACAGTGAACATTCCATACACCAGTGATACATTTGTTTTTATTGAAACAGTAATTGTAACAGAGAGTTAATTGTACACAGAGAGTTAATTGTAACACAGAGAGTTAATTGTAACACACAGAGTTAATTGTAACACAGAGAGTCACAGAGTTAATTTCAAAGAGAGTTAATTTCAAAGAGAGTTAATTTCAAAGAGAGTTAATTTCAAAGAGAGTTAATTTCAAAGAGAGTTAATTTCAAGAGAGTTAATTTCAAGAGAGTTAATTTCAAGAGAGTTAATTTCAGAGTTATTTTCACTGTTATATTCAGTATAGAATAATTTTATTTTATGTACCAAACATAATAGTATCGTACCTTCGTGTACATTAGAGTGAAATGTTTTTACATTTTATATTTTTCTTTGCAAATTTTTTTCAATTACTGAATTGAATTGACTTGCAAATTTAGAGAGAGAGAGTTTACAGAGAGTTTACAGAGAGTTTATAGAGAGTTTATAGAGAGTTTATAGAGTTATAGAGTTACTTGAAGCAGTTTCAAGTTCCATTTTCAGTTTTCAGACAGTTTCAGTTGGTTGTAACCAAAAGGGACAACCAAACCCCAGAGATTTAGAGAGATACTTAAGTAATTTTGAAGTCATTTTTTGAAGTCATTTTTTGAAGTCATTTTTTCAAGTCAGAAGGTTGCACCAAGAGGGTCAACCAAAACAGAGGTTAATCGTCTCCACTTGAATAGAGATCAAGTGCAGTCATTTTCCATTTTCAGTTAATTTCAAATCAGTTTTCAGTTTCGGTTGGTTGCATTCAAGAGGGACAACCAAACCCCAGAGATTTATAAGGATACTCGAAGTAGTTTCGAGTCAGTTTTAGTTGCAAATCAGTTTTCAGTTTCAGAAGGTTGCATCCAAGAGGGACAACCGCCCCAGAGACTTCAGTTATATTCGAAGTCAGAGTTATATTCGAAGTCAGAGTTATATTCGAAGTCAGAGTTATATTCGAAGTCATAGTTTTATTCGAAGTTAGAGAGTTTTATTTGAAGTTAGAGAGTTCAAGTCAAAGTTAGTTTTTAAGTCGAAGTTAGTTTTCAAGTCCCAAGTTTTCAATGCAGTCAATTGAATTCAACCTTTTTTTGTTGTTCAAGAGAATTTAATTCAACCTTTTTTTTGTTGTAAAAGAGAATTAAATTCAACCTGAATTGACCCGTTTGTGTCTTTAGTTTAACTTTTTTTTTGTTTAAAGGAAATTGACCGATTTGTCTTTTTCATGCCATTGTTACGTATATAAATATATAGTTATGTAATTCATTATTTGTAACCCAGAATAGTTTTTACAATTGTTTGTAACGATTTTGGTAATTATTGTAATGTATATGAGGAACATGCCGTCCCTCCGTTTGTTGAACTCTTTTAATTTTTGTTCTAAGTAGTGTGACAAGCAATCTTTTTAAAAAAAAGCAAAGTGCTCACGAAAGATGTAATTGTCAATTTCAGACATATACCCCCCGCTTAGTCACTCAATTCCCCCGAATGTCGTACTACAAACTTTGTCTTTTAAGTTTATTTTATTTTCATACCCCCAACCCCAGTTGAACCCAGTGACAGCCGGAGAAATGGTTCAACCATGGTTAATTCCTCTTTAGTACTATGGAACATAACCTCCGTTTATGTTAAGTTGTGTTTTTTTTTATTTTAAGAATATTATATGCTTAGTTTATTATAGTTTATCATTGATTTCTATTTTCAAACTTTATATTTTTTATATTTTTTTTAATTCGATTAATACTGAGTAATTGTCGTAGTCGAATTTAATTACATCTTCAAAATTCAATTTTAAAACCGTGAGAGTTAGTCATTACTCGTAAGGTCTTCTAAGTACGTCTTTTTTTTATTACCTTAATTCGTGTAACTAATTTAATTAAATACTTAAATACTACCTTGAACTTAAAGGATTTTATAATAATAATAATAATAATAATAATAATAATAATAATGACAATAATTGACTTAAACTTAAAAGATTTTATAACCCTAAACCCATCTTAAATTATTATACATTATTTTTAAACTTTGTTCATTCAAAAACCTTCCAAATCCCTACACATACACACGCATGTATGCGCACTATCTATATATATATATACAAACCTTATGCTAAAATCATTGGATGTCACAATAAACTATTTCATAGCGTGTAAGTGCTAACTATGCTATTTATATAGTCCTAAGCATTTTTGCTTACTCTATAGAAATTCTCGCTCATGCATTTATTCAGTTACTTGAACAATCCTATCAGCTAATCTGTCCCTCGAAATTGTAAAATACACACTTTGCACCTAATACACCCAAATACACACTTGACCACAGGTCTATACATCATCCATTACATAATTCGATTTTTTTACCTACAATAGTCAATAAAATTAGTTACGAATTGTACTATCATGGTAACCTCGAAAAATCCATGAACTTTAAAATTTATGTTTTTCCCTGTTACCTATTCATTATGAATGTAATTTTCCCCACAGAAAAAAACAATTTAAAAAAAAAAAAAAAAAATTTAACAATATTCTTTGTCTAACTTAATTCTTTATCTAAATTAAAGTATTAATTTTTGAATTCTTTATATTATATAATAACTCACTTGTTCTGTATAAAACTTGTAACGTAAAGAAAAATTCGTCACCTAACTTGAATTAGTTACGATGTTATTTTCTCAATTGTATTGTATTGTATTAATTTTATTATATTATTGTATAAATATCATTTTAAAAGGGGAGAGCAATGTAAAAAATGAACAATGAATAATCAATATTCATTTTTACATAAGAACCAAAATCGCTTAACGCGAGTTTGGATAATAATTTTACTTGTAGCTTCCTATTTTTGTTCGTGTCACAACCCTACGATCTACCATATGTATGGTTTAGTCGTATCCATTTTCCATTTGTTATAGAAGTTATTATAATTAATTATGAATTGTCTTGCATCTCACCCTCGACCCTAGATTATGCATACACATTGCATGTAACAGGATTGGAACCCGTAGTTGTACTTCTTAGTCATTACTACCCACTCTTTGTCTCTAATTCGTTCTTGTAAATCTTCCTAATAATGATTTGTACTATACGTAAAAATTCAATAACTATGACGTCACATTTTCCCTTCATCATATATCTAGTATTCAATGTAGGAAAATTCTTTATCATCATACTAAGGACGAAACACACTATAGAAGTCATTATTTAAATGTTATGTAGTATAAATATAACTATTATTCGACCATATACCCCGCCCCCATACGTCCATATCTTATCTTGATCATTATCCTATATAAATTTTATTAAATATTCATTTTTTCTCATTCGTGCGAAAACGCTCAAATACGTTCTCGTATTGCTTTTTTTATTATTTCTTTTCAAGTGCGTTCACCCCTCAAGATATTCAAAAATACTGAGGTTAAAGTGATCGAATTCCGCTGACTGGCAGATTCGAGCGCCTCAAAGATAAAATATCTCCGTTCGCTCTGATTTCAAATTCATAACATATTATAGCATATTATTTCGTAAATAAATTATCTCGTATGTGCCATGTACTTTGTATTATATTTCTAACATCTAAATTGTCTATTAATATGAAACACTGTAAAAAAAAAAAAAAGTTATAGTAACTGTTTAATTGTAATTAACTGTAATACTTTAGTTTAATATAACGTAATGTACTTTAATAGAACTGTAATGGACAATCATAAGCGAATGTGAAGTAATCCATAATTGTAATCGTAATTGTAATGAACCAAAATTAATACGTACTCAGTCGTGTACTTAATTTGTACTTATGTGTACTATTACGAAATGATATCGCCTTCATAAATGTAGACTCGGCGAAAAATACAAATTAGTTTTTATTTTTATTTTTTTTAGTTGAAATCTTTCAAAACATCTGATCATGTGTTTAAAAAAAGGGGGGAAATTTAACCTTCAACTGTCCTCCCCCAAAACATTTAAGTTTATATTATACATGTACTTGTAAAATTACAGCACTTCTTCATTAGACTTCTTGATTAAGTCACTTCATATTTGCACTTCATCATAGCACTTCATTAGGACTCCCTTTAGCAGCCTTGCTGCGGGGAGGGGGCAGAGGCCCCTTGCCTTAATATTTTTTAGATTCCGGCCTGAGCCATGGTATATTTTTAAGAAGTAAACCAAAGTAAAAGAAGTTTTTATTTTTCCCTTCGAGCCGTGCTCTCTTCAGAACTTAGTCAGAAAAGTCGATAATTTTAGTATAAGAGAAAGTATCAGAGTATTATAGCAAGAGAAGAATTAATAATTCTCGACCCATAAGCGAGAGAAAGAGACAACCCAAGCACCATAGAAGATATTGGCATAACAGTCTGGCGAGTCTGTAGCCAAGGGTTTAACAGAGTGGCGACCCACCATTTAAGGCGACCGAAAAGAATTATAGAATGTTATAGAAGAAATATCCGTTGCTTGCCTCCTAACCAGAACCCCCGTCGATTCCGAACCGACTCAGGGCCATAAAAGGGGGGTTAACATTTGGCGACCCTTTACCAGGATCTTAGAAGATTATTTTAAGAAGAAGATTATTTTAAGAAGAAGATTACTTTAAGAAGAAGATTACTTTAAGAAGAAGATTACTTTAAGAAGAAGATTATTTTAAGAAGAGGCCACTCTTTGGCCAAGATAGAAATTACCCTGCATCAGGATAAAACCATTTGACCGGCGTGTCACGACTTCTAGTTCGTGACATCCACCCTTGAACCGGTGTGTCACGACTCCAAGTTCTCCACGCCTAGTTTTCATCCAAGAAGTAGCCAGGAAGACGTCTTCAGGACACGTCTCTGAGGATTTTGCCAGTAGAAATTTTGTTAAGTACATTTTGTTTTTTTAAGTAATTTATAAACACTTGAAAAGTCAGTATTATTAACAGTTAATAATGAGTATCAAGTCAGAATTCACAAGAAACACAGTGAACATTCCATACACCAGTGATACATTTGTTTTTATTGAAACAGTAATTGTAACAGAGAGTTAATTGTACACAGAGAGTTAATTGTAACACAGAGAGTTAATTGTAACACACAGAGTTAATTGTAACACAGAGAGTCACAGAGTTAATTTCAAAGAGAGTTAATTTCAAAGAGAGTTAATTTCAAAGAGAGTTAATTTCAAAGAGAGTTAATTTCAAAGAGAGTTAATTTCAAGAGAGTTAATTTCAAGAGAGTTAATTTCAAGAGAGTTAATTTCAGAGTTATTTTCACTGTTATATTCAGTATAGAATAATTTTATTTTATGTACCAAACATAATAGTATCGTACCTTCGTGTACATTAGAGTGAAATGTTGTTTACATTTTATATTTTTCTTTGCAAATTTTTTCAATTACTGAATTGAATTGACTTGCAAATTTAGAGAGAGAGAGTTTACAGAGAGTTTACAGAGAGTTTATAGAGAGTTTATAGAGAGTTTATAGAGTTATAGAGTTACTTGAAGCAGTTTCAAGTTCCATTTTCAGTTTTCAGACAGTTTCAGTTGGTTGTAACCAAAAGGGACAACCAAACCCCAGAGATTTAGAGAGATACTTAAGTAATTTTGAAGTCATTTTTTGAAGTCATTTTTTGAAGTCATTTTTTCAAGTCAGAAGGTTGCACCAAGAGGGTCAACCAAAACAGAGGTTAATCGTCTCCACTTGAATAGAGATCAAGTGCAGTCATTTTCCATTTTCAGTTAATTTCAAATCAGTTTTCAGTTTCGGTTGGTTGCATTCAAGAGGGACAACCAAACCCCAGAGATTTATAAGGATACTCGAAGTAGTTTCGAGTCAGTTTTAGTTGCAAATCAGTTTTCAGTTTCAGAAGGTTGCATCCAAGAGGGACAACCGCCCCAGAGACTTCAGTTATATTCGAAGTCAGAGTTATATTCGAAGTCAGAGTTATATTCGAAGTCAGAGTTATATTCGAAGTCATAGTTTTATTCGAAGTTAGAGAGTTTTATTTGAAGTTAGAGAGTTCAAGTCAAAGTTAGTTTTTAAGTCGAAGTTAGTTTTCAAGTCCCAAGTTTTCAATGCAGTCAATTGAATTCAACCTTTTTTTGTTGTTCAAGAGAATTTAATTCAACCTTTTTTTTGTTGTAAAAGAGAATTAAATTCAACCTGAATTGACCCGTTTGTGTCTTTAGTTTAACTTTTTTTTTGTTTAAAGGAAATTGACCGATTTGTCTTTTTCATGCCATTGTTACGTATATAAATATATAGTTATGTAATTCATTATTTGTAACCCAGAATAGTTTTTACAATTGTTTGTAACGATTTTGGTAATTATTGTAATGTATATGAGGAACATGCCGTCCCTCCGTTTGTTGAACTCTTTTAATTTTTGTTCTAAGTAGTGTGACAAGCAATCTTTTTTAAAAAAAGAGCAAAGTGCTCACGAAAGATGTAATTGTCAATTTCAGACATATACCCCCCGCTTAGTCACTCAATTCCCCCGAATGTCGTACTACAAACTTTGTCTTTTAAGTTTATTTTATTTTCATACCCCCAACCCCAGTTGAACCCAGTGACAGCCGGAGAAATGGTTCAACCATGGTTAATTCCTCTTTAGTACTATGGAACATAACCTCCGTTTATGTTAAGTTGTGTTTTTTTTATTTTTAAGAATATTATATGCTTAGTTTATTATAGTTTATCATTGATTTCTATTTTCAAACTTTATATTTTTTATATTTTTTTTAATTCGATTAATACTGAGTAATTGTCGTAGTCGAATTTAATTACATCTTCAAAATTCAATTTTAAAACCGTGAGAGTTAGTCATTACTCGTAAGGTCTTCTAAGTACGTCTTTTTTTTATTACCTTAATTCGTGTAACTAATTTAATTAAATACTTAAATACTACCTTGAACTTAAAGGATTTTATAATAATAATAATAATAATAATAATAATAATAATAATAATGACAATAATTGACTTAAACTTAAAAGATTTTATAACCCTAAACCCATCTTAAATTATTATACATTATTTTTAAACTTTGTTCATTCAAAAACCTTCCAAATCCCTACACATACACACGCATGTATGCGCACTATCTATATATATATATACAAACCTTATGCTAAAATCATTGGATGTCACAATAAACTATTTCATAGCGTGTAAGTGCTAACTATGCTATTTATATAGTCCTAAGCATTTTTGCTTACTCTATAGAAATTCTCGCTCATGCATTTATTCAGTTACTTGAACAATCCTATCAGCTAATCTGTCCCTCGAAATTGTAAAATACACACTTTGCACCTAATACACCCAAATACACACTTGACCACAGGTCTATACATCATCCATTACATAATTCGATTTTTTTACCTACAATAGTCAATAAAATTAGTTACGAATTGTACTATCATGGTAACCTCGAAAAATCCATGAACTTTAAAATTTATGTTTTTCCCTGTTACCTATTCATTATGAATGTAATTTTCCCCACAGAAAAAAACAATTTAAAAAAAAAAAAAAAAAAAAATTTAACAATATTCTTTGTCTAACTTAATTCTTTATCTAAATTAAAGTATTAATTTTTGAATTCTTTTATATTATATAATAACTCACTTGTTCTGTATAAAACTTGTAACGTAAAGAAAAATTCGTCACCTAACTTGAATTAGTTACGATGTTATTTTCTCAATTGTATTGTATTGTATTAATTTTATTATATTATTGTATAAATATCATTTTAAAAGGGGAGAGCAATGTAAAAAATGAACAATGAATAATCAATATTCATTTTTACATAAGAACCAAAATCGCTTAACGCGAGTTTGGATAATAATTTTACTTGTAGCTTCCTATTTTTGTTCGTGTCACAACCCTACGATCTACCATATCTATGGTTTAGTCGTATCCATTTTCCATTTGTTATAGAAGTTATTATAATTAATTATGAATTGTCTTGCATCTCACCCTCGACCCTAGATTATGCATACACATTGCATGTAACAGGATTGGAACCCGTAGTTGTACTTCTTAGTCATTACTACCCACTCTTTGTCTCTAATTCGTTCTTGTAAATCTTCCTAATAATGATTTGTACTATACGTAAAAATTCAATAACTATGACGTCACATTTTCCCTTCATCATATATCTAGTATTCAATGTAGGAAAATTCTTTATCATCATACTAAGGACGAAACACACTATAGAAGTCATTATTTAAATGTTATGTAGTATAAATATAACTATTATTCGACCATATACCCCGCCCCCTACGTCCATATCTTATCTTGATCATTATCCTATATAAATTTTATTAAATATTCATTTTTTCTCATTCGTGCGAAAACGCTCAAATACGTTCTCGTATTGCTTTTTTATTATTTCTTTTCAAGTGCGTTCACCCCTCAAGATATTCAAAAATACTGAGGTTAAAGTGATCGAATTCCGCTGACTGGCAGATTCGAGCGCCTCAAAGATAAAATATCTCCGTTCGCTCTGATTTCAAATTCATAACATATTATAGCATATTATTTCGTAAATAAATTATCTCGTATGTGCCATGTACTTTGTATTATATTTCTAACATCTAAATTGTCTATTAATATGAAACACTGTAAAAAAAAAAAAAGTTATAGTAACTGTTTAATTGTAATTAACTGTAATACTTTAGTTTAATATAACGTAATGTACTTTAATAGAACTGTAATGGACAATCATAAGCGAATGTGAAGTAATCCATAATTGTAATCGTAATTGTAATGAACCAAAATTAATACGTACTCAGTCGTGTACTTAATTTGTACTTATGTGTACTATTACGAAATGATATCGCCTTCATAAATGTAGACTCGGCGAAAATACAAATTAGTTTTTTATTTTTTAATTTTTTTAGTTGAAATCTTTCAAAACATCTGATCATGTGTTTAAAAAAAGGGGGGAAATTTAACCTTCAACTGTCCTCCCCCAAAACATTTAAGTTTATATTATACATGTACTTGTAAAATTACAGCACTTCTTCATTAGACTTCTTGATTAAGTCACTTCATATTTGCACTTCATCATAGCACTTCATTAGGACTCCCTTTAGCAGCCTTGCTGCGGGGAGGGGGCAGAGGCCCCTTGCCTTAATATTTTTTAGATTCCGGCCTGAGCCATGGTATATTTTTAAGAAGTAAACCAAAGTAAAAGAAGTTTTTATTTTTCCCTTCGAGCCGTGCTCTCTTCAGAACTTAGTCAGAAAAGTCGATAATTTTAGTATAAGAGAAAGTATCAGAGTATTATAGCAAGAGAAGAATTAATAATTCTCGACCCATAAGCGAGAGAAAGAGACAACCCAAGCACCATAGAAGATATTGGCATAACAGTCTGGCGAGTCTGTAGCCAAGGGTTTAACAGAGTGGCGACCCACCATTTAAGGCGACCGAAAAGAATTATAGAATGTTATAGAAGAAATATCCGTTGCTTGCCTCCTAACCAGAACCCCCGTCGATTCCGAACCGACTCAGGGCCATAAAAGGGGGGTTAACATTTGGCGACCCTTTACCAGGATCTTAGAAGATTATTTTAAGAAGAAGATTATTTTAAGAAGAAGATTACTTTAAGAAGAAGATTACTTTAGAAGAAGATTACTTTAAGAAGAAGATTATTTTAAGAAAGGCCACTCTTTGGCCAAGATAGAAATTACCCTGCATCAGGATAAAACCATTTGACCGGCGTGTCACGACTTCTAGTTCGTGACATCCACCCTTGAACCGGTGTGTCACGACTCCAAGTTCTCCACGCCTAGTTTTCATCCAAGAAGTAGCCAGGAAGACGTCTTCAGGACACGTCTCTGAGGATTTTGCCAGTAGAAATTTTGTTAAGTACATTTTGTTTTTTTAAGTAATTTATAAACACTTGAAAAGTCAGTATTATTAACAGTTAATAATGAGTATCAAGTCAGAATTCACAAGAAACACAGTGAACATTCCATACACCAGTGATACATTTGTTTTTATTGAAACAGTAATTGTAACAGAGAGTTAATTGTACCACAGAGAGTTAATTGTAACACAGAGAGTTAATTGTAACACACAGAGTTAATTGTAACACAGAGAGTCCACAGAGTTAATTTCAAAGAGAGTTAATTTCAAAGAGAGTTAATTTCAAAGAGAGTTAATTTCAAAGAGAGTTAATTTCAAAGAGAGTTAATTTCAAGAGAGTTAATTTCAAGAGTTTAATTTCAAGAGAGTTAATTTCAGAGTTATTTTCACTGTTATATTCAGTATAGAATAATTTTATTTTATGTACCAAACATAATAGTATCGTACCTTCGTGTACATTAGAGTGAAATGTTGTTTACATTTTATATTTTTCTTTGCAAATTTTTTTCAATTACTGAATTGAATTGACTTGCAAATTTAGAGAGAGAGAGTTTACAGAGAGTTTACAGAGAGTTTATAGAGAGTTTATAGAGAGTTTATAGAGTTATAGAGTTACTTGAAGCAGTTTCAAGTTCCATTTTCAGTTTTCAGACAGTTTCAGTTGGTTGTAACCAAAAGGGACAACCAAACCCCAGAGATTTAGAGAGATACTTAAGTAATTTTGAAGTCATTTTTTGAAGTCATTTTTTGAAGTCATTTTTTCAAGTCAGAAGGTTGCACCAAGAGGGTCAACCAAAACAGAGGTTAATCGTCTCCACTTGAATAGAGATCAAGTGCAGTCATTTTCCATTTTCAGTTAATTTCAAATCAGTTTTCAGTTTCGGTTGGTTGCATTCAAGAGGGACAACCAAACCCCAGAGATTTATAAGGATACTCGAAGTAGTTTCGAGTCAGTTTTAGTTGCAAATCAGTTTTCAGTTTCAGAAGGTTGCATCCAAGAGGGACA
This sequence comes from Bathynomus jamesi, assembly GCA_023014485.1. Taxonomy (NCBI): domain Eukaryota; kingdom Metazoa; phylum Arthropoda; class Malacostraca; order Isopoda; family Cirolanidae; genus Bathynomus; species Bathynomus jamesi. The sequence goes on along the minus strand of JAJOZX010003105.1, from coordinate 1,552 downwards.
ACCGCCCCAGAGACTTCAGTTATATTCGAAGTCAGAGTTATATTCGAAGTCAGAGTTATATTCGAAGTCAGAGTTATATTCGAAGTCATATTTTATTCGAAGTTAGAGAGTTTTATTTGAAGTTAGAGAGTTCAAGTCAAAGTTAGTTTTTAAGTCGAAGTTAGTTTTCAAGTCCAAGTTTTCAATGCAGTCAATTGAATTCAACCTTTTTTTGTTGTTCAAGAGAATTTAATTCAACATTTTTTTTGTTGTAAAAGAGAATTAAATTCAACCTGAATTGACCCGTTTGTGTCTTTAGTTTAACTTTTTTTTGTTTAAAGGAAATTGACCGATTTGTCTTTTTCATGCCATTGTTACGTATATAAATATATTTATGTAATTCATTATTTGTAACCCAGAATAGTTTTTACAATTGTTTGTAACGATTTTGGTAATTATTGTAATGTATATGAGGAACATGCCGTCCCTCCGTTTGTTGAACTCTTTTAATTTTTGTTCTAAGTAGTGTGACAAGCAATCTTTTTTAAAAAAGAGCAAAGTGCTCACGAAAGATGTAATTGTCAATTTCAGACATATACCCCCCGCTTAGTCACTCAATTCCCCCGAATGTCGTACTACAAACTTTGTCTTTTAAGTTTATTTTATTTTCATACCCCCAACCCCAGTTGAACCCAGTGACAGCCGGAGAAATGGTTCAACCATGGTTAATTCCTCTTTAGTACTATGGAACATAACCTCCGTTTATGTTAAGTTGTGTTTTTTTTTATTTTTAAGAATATTATATGCTTAGTTTATTATAGTTTTCATTGATTTCTATTTTCAAACTTTATATTTTTTATATTTTTTTTAATTCGATTAATACTGAGTAATTGTCGTAGTCGAATTTAATTACATCTTCAAAATTCAATTTTAAAACCGTGAGAGTTAGTCATTACTCGTAAGGTCTTCTAAGTACGTCTTTTTTTTATTACCTTAATTCGTGTAACTAATTTAATTAAATACTTAAATACTACCTTGAACTTAAAGGATTTTATAATAATAATAATAATAATAATAATAATAATAATAATAATGACATAATTGACTTAAACTTAAAAGATTTTATAACCCTAAACCCATCTTAAATTATTATACATTATTTTTAAACTTTGTTCATTCAAAAACCTTCCAAATCCCTACACATACACACGCATGTATGCGCACTATCTATATATATATATACAAACCTTATGCTAAAATCATTGGATGTCACAATAAACTATTTCATAGCGTGTAAGTGCTAACTATGCTATTTATATAGTCATAAGCATTTTTGCTTACTCTATAGAAATTCTCGCTCATGCATTTATTCAGTTACTTGAACAATCCTACCAGCTAATCTGTCCCTCGAAATTGTAAAATACACACTTTGCACCTAATACACCCAAATACACACTTGACCACAGGTCTATACATCATCCATTACATAATTCGATTTTTTTACCTACAATAGTCAATAAAATTAGTTACGAATTGTACTATCATGGTAACCTCGAAAAATCCATGAACTTTA
>JAJOZX010003104.1:520000-524391 GCA_023014485.1 Bathynomus jamesi | reverse complement strand
ATCCCTTCTATCTCTGAATCCCTTCTAGCTGTCTAATGTCTTCTTTTTTATATGGGGATGTTAGGACCGAGCGGTATTCCAATTTGGGTATGATCAGTGTTTTCAGTAGAGGAATCATTACATTCCCATCCCTCTTCGTTTTTAGGTTCTCAATATCTGCCCCGTTATTCTCTTTGCTCTGTTTACTGCTATCTTATTTTGTGTTTCAAATTTCGCATTATCAGTCATTACAACCCCTAAATCTCTTGCTCTGGAATTTCTCTGAATTTCCTGTCATTTGGGGTATAATATGCCATGCATTTTAGGTCTTCTTTTTTTCTGTACCTTAACAGCTGAAATTTCTCAGTGTTAAACTTCATATTGTTGTTGGCCGTCCACTTGTAGTTTCTGTTCATGTCGGTTTGGAGAGATCCTCTATCTTCTGAGTTTCCTATTTTTCTACTGATCTTTGTGTCATCAGCAAAGGATGTTACTGTGCTGTCTCTGGTACGTCATCTATGTCAGTTAACATGATTATGAAGAGCAGTAGAGCTAATACTGTTCCTTGTGGTACTGAGCTGAAGATCTCTGATTCTGATGAAGATACTTCTTGTACTGTAACGACTTGCCGCCGCTCACTAAGGAAATTATATATCCATTTCCCTACTTTTCCTGTTATTCCCATATATTTCAGTTTATGTATTATGATTCCATGGTCACACTTGTCGAACGCTTTGGCAAAGTCTTTGTATATTAGTATATTACATCATAGTTTTCATTACTTTCAAGTGCATCAATAATGTTGTTGTAGTGTTCCATTAGTTGTGATAGGCATGATCTGCCTGACCGAAACCCATGTTGGTTATCATTTAATTTTTTCTGAGTTTCCAAAAAATCATAGATTTTCTGTCTATCTACTTTTTCAAATATTTTAGTGAGATGAGATGTAAGCGACACTGGCCTATAGTTTTTGGCCTCGGATCGATCTCCTCCTTTATATATTGGGACTATGTTCGCGCTCTTGAGGATGCCCGGTATTTCTCCCGTGTTTAGTGATCGTCTCCACATCCAATATAGGGGCTCAGCGATTGCATTCTTGGTGTTTGATCAGTGTGGCATTCCATTTATCCTGACCTGCCGCTGAGTGTGTTTTTAGTTTCCCTATAACTTGTGTAATATCATCTGTCGTAAGGTCGAAGTCCGTTATAATTTCCCCTTGTAGTTCTTCTTCAAAGAACGCGTTTCTATCGCATATCAGTTAATAGCTTAATCTTTAGTTCTAAGATAGTTAAGTATATGTTAAATATTGCTTGAGCTTACTGCCTAGCTTACAGTGAAGCTCCAAGCCCGAATTTCCGTATACACAACCCAATTTCCTAAAGAACTGAATTTCCCTCTTCAATCCGTAGATCCCTTCTAAGGCTTAACCTCGTCCGTTCTGAATCTGTTTTTTCCAAGCTTCGGGTTCCTCCTTTTATACAGGAGAGTCACGTGTTCTCCTGCATTAGAGGCACGAGAAAGTCCACGTGAGACGCAGAAGCGAGCAAGGTTCTCAAGGTTGAGCCAGAAACATTATCCGGTATCTTATACAGAGGATCGTTGAGGTTAGTCAATTCTTTCTCATCGTCGAGGTCATTTAATTCTTTCTCATGCATCAGAGGCACGGAAAGTACACGTAAGACGCATGAGCAAGCAAGGTTCTCACGTGCTAATTGTTCCTAGGCGGATCGCCATGTAAACAGATTTATATATATATATATATATATAATATATATATATATATATATATATATATATATATATTTTTTTTTTATTTATTTATTTGGATACCGTTTATAAACAAAATAAAAAATCTAAAATTATTTATAAAATGATGCATTAAATGTATTTACAAATGAAATAGCTTTTTCGTATAGAATATTTATACCGTTCGATGAATCGTGGACTACAATAAAATTCAAACCACTTTTATAATTTAAACACATAATAATAATAATATAATAATAATAATAATAATAATAATACGTTATTATCATTATTTATTTATTAATTTACTTATTTATTGACAAAAATGGGTTGCTGCATATATCGGGTCGGCAAAAAAAAGGAGACCTCGAACTTTGGCTGTAAAATCCAAAGTTATGGTCAGATTTCAATATTTTTTTCACACCCCATAACTAATAAATTTTCTATACGGTGAGCGGATTTCAAAGAAAACTAATGAAAATTACGGATTTATTGAACATTTCTTTATGCCACTGGAAATTCTCCATTTATACTACTACTGCATTGTATGTGCAGATAAAAAGTTACAAAGTACTCACATATGGTGCTACCTTGAGTTAAAAAAAATGCTCGATATGTTTACCACGAACTTCTACAACCTTTTTCAGTCTAGGACGGAACTCATCTATGGTTTAATTGATTTGTTCTTGTAGTAGCTCATCCCATTTTTCCAGAAGAAGCTCTCGTAAATGAGCGACATTTCTTACTTTGACCCGATAAATTCTCTGTGACAAATTTTCCCAAAGGCCGTAATCGACAGGATTTAAATCAGGACTGTTTGGTGGCCAAATTTAATACCGCTACCTGGTATCCTTTTGATATCTTCTGTTATATCGATTTTCACGAGAAGCTTGTCCAAACCTGCTGCAGTTGGCTTACTTTAATTAAAATCACTTTAATTATCAACTTGAACCTATGATTATCAAGATTTTTCTGGAATGTTCACCATAAATCCAATTTCTCAGCTAAAATGCTAAACGATGGCAAACAAACCATAAAATTACCTAGTACTAACATACTAAAATTTCATGGTAATATGTACCATATTTGCCGAGATATGAAGGATTTAAAAGGTCTCCCTTTTTTTGCCGATCCGATATATATATATATATATATAATATATATATATATATATATATGCGCATCGGTGGTGTAGTGGTTAGCGTCGTTGACTACGAATTCATCGGACCCGGGATCCAGACCCAGTGACGGCAGGCGGCGCGCAGCAAAACCCAGCTATTTCATCCTTCCACAATAAAAATTGGGTGGTAGATAAATGGGTACCTTGGGTAGCCTAGTGGTTAAAACCTGGACTGCTGGTGAGGCGTAGTTCGGATTCCACGTTAAACTGTAGGTCTAAGGTGGAATGACAAGCTTAACCTTCGTCAGAATGAACAATTCGGGAGGAAGCAAAATCAAGGTTAACCAAGGTTATATAGTATATCAGAGGAAGCCCTTTCATGTAATGCATTGCAAAAACCATATATAAAGTCTACGGAACTGACCATGATAATTTCACATGGAACACTAAAAGCGCCCTTTTTACTTTTTGTACAGTATACTGACACACACCACACACACACACACACACACACACACACACACACTATTTCACGAATCTATCGATAAAAGTAAACTTTAACAATAAAGTTTCGTTGAACACAAATACAACTGTTACGAGTTGTATTCATTGAATTCCAATAAAACTCATTCGAAAGGTTAAAACCATCTTTCGGAAAATATTTATTGTTAGAAAAACATTTTATTTATAATAAAAGAATTAATATATAATACGCAGACTGACATTTCCGGATTCACTTTGTATAATAATACAATATTGGTTATTTATGTCTATCTATCTATCTATCTATATATATATATATATATAGCAAATGATTTTTGCGGTGGAAACCTTAGTCGAATAAGGAACAAGACGACTAGTCCGTATGCGAACATTTAAAAGTAAAATCTTTCAACAAATTCTGATGTCATCTTTAGTGCTGATATATATATATATATATATATATATAATATATATATATATATATATATATATATATATATATATATATATATATATATATATATATATCAGTGGCGTTCAGTTCATGGAAACAATGAAAGCATTGCTTCCTCACTTAAATGATTAGAAGCGCTGTTAAACAATATTAATGACGATAAAATTATGATAAATTATTACTAGGCTATACTCCTTTCAAATATTTTTTTAATACAAAAACGCTCGAAATCCAAATCAGTGCATTGAAAAAGGAGGGGAGAGCAATAATTTGGTTGCGTCGAAACGGGCGCCAGTGGAAGCAACCTTGAGAATAGCTTCTTTTGTTTGACTTACTATATTTGTGTTTTATAAAAATTGTATCAATTCACCGATAATTTCACTGTTTATACGATAAATGATATACAATAAAATTATTGATCACTATACTTGGGGATGAATTAATATGTCTCAAAAGAATAAAAAATATTCACCGATGGAAACACAGACCCATAACGCATTCATTTCTTTAGGCAGAACGTGGATAGTGGAAGCAACTGAGAGAGTTGCTTATTCCTACTATTATGCTAACGGAATCCTTTTAAAGCGCTTAATTAATGAGCTTATAGCA
>JAJOZX010003104.1:512500-517500 GCA_023014485.1 Bathynomus jamesi | reverse complement strand
TCTGACATCGAGACACTTAGGGATGGAATTTATGATTTTTAATAATTCTTCGAATTGACGTTCTCGAGATGCGTGTTTCATTTGATAATCTTCTTGTTCACTTTACTGGACTATTCGTTAAAGTTTCACATACCATTGCAGAGGTATTTTCATCAGTTGCAGTTTTTGGACAACCAGAACGCCGTCGATCATGTACACTTCCTGTTCCTTTGAAACGTTTAAACAACTTGCCAACAGTCGCATGTGTTACTGGATGCTTATCAGGATGATTTCTATTGAATTCGGTAGCAACTTCTCTGTGTGTAGCGCCCTGTCTTGCGTACATGAGCACAAGTTCTACCCGGTCTTCTGTTGTTAGATTCGAAGCCATTTCTGGGCTGAAATCAAAAAAGTATTTGAGTATTTATACTGGAGTACGAACCACTGTACAGTATCACGGATACGCATTTACGAGTTAAAGTTGATATTCATTTTAAGTATTTACCATTTGTTGTAATTTACGTATTAAAATAAATATTTTCCTATGGATCCAGACTTTCGACCCACCCTGTATATATATAATATAAGAGAGAGAGAGAGAGAGAGAGAGAGAGAGAGAGAGAGAGAGAGAGAGAGAGAGGAGTGGAAACTTTCAAACTATAAAAACTGATCAAGGAAGTGAATAATGTTTTCTTGTTCGTTGCACTGTGCGAGAGGCGAGCATTGCTATGGACTTTTGAGTCGTCACAATCTTCATCAGAGCTGAAGAAGTAAAGCGACAATGAAAAATGAATTTATTGGAACACAGGATTTTAGCCTTCATCAGTTGCGCCTGATGAAGACTTTTTTTTTATGCAGAAAGGAAGGGCCAAGGGAAAATGCCATAAAAACGCCCCCCACCACCCACCCATAGAAGAAGACAGCTAAAATCAAATTCTAGGTTTTCGAGATGCCTGGACACTCTGCGTTTGAAAGATTGGAGGGCATGGACAGGGGGAATGATGGTTTGAGGAAGATTAGATTAGCTATAACAACTCTATTTTTGATTTTGTAGTTTTGGTTTCTTCACTGAAAAACTTCCCGTAATTGAAAATATTCACTTAAACATTTTTTTCAACGTGAACTTGATCATCTTATCGTTTTTTGTCAGAGTTGGCATTGTTGTTGTTGTCGTCTTTTCCCCATTTTCGTCGTTGTACGTTGTTTATACTGTTTTCGTAGCTGTTAATTATCGTTGTCGTCATCTTCCTCGTTTTTGTAAATATTCGTAGTAAGAATAACGAGAGTAACTCGAATGTTTAAATATAATAATAAATAATTAGCTTACGGAACGTGACTGACAACCAATTAACTTTTTTTCACGATATTCTCATGAAGTCGTTTTTCACATTTAAAGCATCTGTTCTTTACCCAAACTTTGTTTTTGAAGTCTAGAATATCATTCTCTATCGCAGTTACAGGAATCTGTTTACTTTATGGGAATTAAAAAGGAAGGTAGTTCACAGGCAAAAAAATTAGCTATTTTATTGAAGAAAAAAAAAAAATAATAATGTTGAATTTTATTTATTTTTTTTTTTTGAATAATTTTTCTTGTTGAAAATTACAGTTTTATGTTATAAATATTTAATTTTTTTACGAGACGAATTGAATTTTTTTTTCTTTTTGTCTTTTTATCAATGCAGAGATATTTTATATTTAAATGTGTTCCTAAATTTTCTTTGCATATTTTAAGTAAGAAAATTTGGACTCCTACTTTTCTTCCTCTCTCTCTCTCTCTCTCTCTATATATATATATATATATATATTATATATATGTGTGTGTGTGTGTGTGTGTGTGTGTATGTGTGTGAGGTGGAGAGTACAAGAAACCAATTCTTTACTTCATCAGGCCAACTCGAGAGGAGGGGCGACAAGCTTGACTTTCCTGAAATGAGAACATTTGAAAGGTTGAAAAATATATTAAAATAAAATGAGGCAAGGTGGCCTTTTATCTCCCGTGTTATTTAATATTTATGCGAGTGAAATTTTAACTGATATTTCTTCTTTAAGAATTGGATGTAAAGTAATTAATATTCAGTCATATACTGATGACTTCGTTTAGCTCTCACCTTCTTAAAAGGGGCTTCAAATTTTCATTGATATTGCTGCCCCAAAAATGGCTGATTTATCTTTAAGTTTAAGCGAGCGAAAAATCAAAATCGAAATTTTTAATTTTTAATTCAAGAAAGCATTTACTGAACGTAGATATTTTAAAAGTAAACTTTAAACGGAAATAATATTAAATGTGAAGAAACATTAGTTAAATATTTATGGGTTCTGTTGGTAAATATATAATAATTTGAGTGATGAAACTTAGATGGTTATATTGAAAGGAAACTTTTCGAAGGATTGAGAATTTTAATTTAATCTATAGAAAGTTGAGTAACGTGGACTCTTCCAGTCTTGTTAAATTATTTAAACGATGATTTGTATAGATTTCTATGGTAATATATATATATATATATATATAATATAATATATATATATAATATATATATATATATAATATATATATATATATATATATATATATATATATATAAGGGCGTCCCAAAAAAATGCATACACACTTTAACAGCTGATAGCTCAATTGATGTTTCTTTCTTTCCAAGTTAAACCCATTAGAATTAATAATGGCAGTCAGACTAAGCTTTGAACAAAGGAAATTCATTCTAGAATGCTACTGGAAGTGTGAAAACGCAGTTGAAGTGCAAAGACAGTTTAGGAGGGAGTTTCAAACAGATCCACCAACGCGACTTACCATCACTCGAATTAGAGATAAGTTTGAAGCCGATGGAACTGTTCAGAATGTCCACAAGAAGCGTTCCGGAAGACCACGGACATCGACAAGCCCCACAAAGCAAGAAAGAGTACTGGAAACGTATCACAAAAGTCCAAGAAAATCTGTGCGGCAAGCGAGTCGTGAGGTAGGAATTTCAGAATCGTCTGTCCAACGCATTTTGAAGCGCTGTCAATGGAAAAGTTACATTCCAAGATTAGTCCATGCTATTAATGAAGATGATGATCCGGACCGAAGAGTGGAGTATTGCGAGTGGTACGTGGCACGATGTGGATGTGGATTGGACGAAGGGGTTTCGTAGAATACCCTCCGCGTTCACCAGACCTCACACCACTAGACTTTTTTTTATGGGGATACTTAAAAGACAAAGTCTACGCTATAAAACCTGCAACAGTCGCTGAATTGAGAGCAGCCATTGAACGAGAATGCACACAAATACCAAACGAAATGTTTCGTGATGTTTGCGATTCCATTGCTTCGCGTTATCAGCAGTGCCTGGACCAGAACGGACGTCAGTTTGAAAACAGGCGTTGACAAAACAATTAAATAATGTCTGTAGATTCTATTACATTTTGAAAATGAAATGTATTTTAATAAACACTGCCTTTATAAGTATTTAAAGTGTGTATACATTTTTTTGGGACGCCCTGTATATATATATATATATATATATTATGAAATTCGAACTACGATAAGCTTTCAAATGATTCATTATATATCACACACACACACACACACACACACACACACACACATATATATATATACCCATAACCCAATCCTCTTAAACTAATTATTTAAGAGTTTTTAATTCAAAATTCTCATTTGAGCAAACGTGTGAATACCATTTTACGAGACATGGATGGTCTACCATCCAGAGCTCTTTTATTATGATTACGATACGTCGCTATCAAGAATAATATCTGTGCAGGGTAGAGAGGACAAATTACAATGATGAACTGTAAATATTATTTCGATTTGATTCGGAGTTTATGTCTGTATGGATTTTATTACGAATCATTCAATAAATGAGATTTTTTTATTGATTTTATTTTTTACTCTTAAAAACTTAAAAACTTTTATTTACATTTTATTTATTATTCGTATTTTAATCAACAACTATGTAAAAATGTAGGATCACCTGAAGATCAGGGCCCCAGCCTTTGTTAGTTAGCCTTATAAGGCTAACTAACGAAAATATCACGACTTAACCTAACCAATCGTTAGGTCAACTGTACGCCCTTGACGATTGGTTAGGTTGAGTCGTGATATTTTCGTTAATTAGCCTTATAAGGCTAACTAACGAAGGCTGGGGGCCCTGACCTTCAGGTGATCCAAAATGTACTTAAATTTTTACGGGAAAAAAAAAATAATAATAATATATTATATATATATATATGTCTCGGTGGTGTAGTGGTTAGCGTCGCTGACTACGAATCCATCGTCCCGGGTTCGAGACCCGACGGCAGCTGGCGCGCAGCAAAACCCAGCTGTTCATCCTTCCACACACTAAAGAAAGTGGTTGGTAGATAAATGAGTACTCTAGGTGGCCTAGTGGTTAAGACGCTGGGCTGCTGAGGGGCGTGGTTCGGATTCCACGTTAAACTGTAGATCTAAGGTGGAGTGAAAAGCTTGACCTTCGTCAGAATGAACAATTCGGGCGGAAGCTAACCAAAAGTTAAGGTTAAAGGTTATGTCATTAAAAGTCATTACATTTGTTCGAGGGTAATTAGTATATATAAATCTCTTTGCAAGGAACTCTAAGAGAGTTCTTTCCCCATCAGAATGATTGTAGGAGGTAATTTCAAGTATTACTCCAAGGATTAAAGGCTATAATTTTATCCTTTTTGTCCCTTTGAAAGAGGGTCAAATAAGTCTTTCTCCCTTTGACTAGAAAGATTTTCCCCTCGATTTTTCCCCTCTCTTTTGTACAGTTTTCCCCTCTTTAAAAGAGGGGAAAAAATAAGGGCATTATTTTAAATGAAAAAAATTGTTTTGATACCTTTTAAATCTTTGTTTTAAGTTTGCTAAAAATTGTTTTATCATATATATATATATATATATATTATATATATTGTCTTTCTGTCCTTTTAAGAAAAACTATATTTTACTTTTAGACCTTATTTTATCATTCCATTTCGTTGATTCTTAAATATAATTTATAATACATAATTATATACTG
>JAJOZX010003104.1:455000-510000 GCA_023014485.1 Bathynomus jamesi | reverse complement strand
AAGTTTGAAATAATAAACACACAGTATACGTTTGCCGGAATATACTTTATTACATATTACGAGTTTCGTAAATCTACGATTAAGTCTAATAATAATAAAAAGAATGACTATGATTGTCCAGTTTTTCATATTAACATTTGTAATGTTATGACGGAAGAAATCTACATTTTATAAAATACTTTTTTTAGACATTTTTTTATAGCCTATTTTATTCTAGTGTCAAAACCTGTTTATAAAAGAAATAAAAGATTTAAGTTTCTAAAATATTATTTTTATCCTTTCTTTAAGCATGTTTACACTTTTGACGATGTGGAAAAAAGGGGAATCCGAGATGTTTAGAAAAGGTTTAATAGAAGTGAAAACGCCATTTTATATATTGATAAACACGTGTTTAACATGTTTTCGGTATAAGCACTCTAGATTTAAACATACTTAGATTTTTTGATGTATGAAAAAGGTGAGGTCACAAGAAGTGTTTACAAAATTGTTTATACTTCACACACTGTTTTTTTTATTGTGTACAGTAACTCGTTAATTTTATGTCACGTGATCACATATTGTTATCCCGGAACTCTATACCGGGTGTTTTTCTTCCTGATAAAGAATACACTTTTGTCATATAGTTTCTTGATAGTCACAAAGTCTGTAGATGACCATAATCTATCGACGTTTGTACAAAATTTCATACCTTTTTGTAAAATGAAGGAAAGCCAGTCGGTTCATAAATCTTCAAAACACCGCTGCAATCAAATTTTTAGCTTATCCAAAGCCTTTGCATCAACATTTGTGAAGTTGCATTTAAAATCCAAGTATCTCGTAAGTTTAAGTAAATGTTATTCGCTCACTGACTTAACATTTTCTGATAAAAATCATTATATATAAATTATTTACGATACATTTTAAAGACTTTATAAAGCGACTGTGGACTGATTGGTATTCAACCAATTATAGAGTGACTCAACTATGAACGTACTCGTACTTTCCATGCATTTATCTGAAATTTAATTCGTTGAAACTTACATTTTTATATACTTTAAACTCCATGACAAAATTTTATTTTTAGGCCTTTGAAGATGGACAATCGACTGCCAAAACATTAGTACTGCATATAATACAAATATATATATATATATATATATATAACACACACACACACACACACAGTGTATATATATATGTATTATATGCAGTACTAATGCACACACACACACACACACACAACACAATATATATATATATATATATATATATATATATATATATATATATATGCATTTAACTGCAATGACCACGCAGTATATAAATGAATAGAACGACATAATATTAAGGAACGTTTCTGCACACGCGGAAGAGAAATAACGTTATTTCTCTTCCGCGTGTGCAGAAACGTTCCTTAATATTATGTCGTTTCTATTCATATATATATATATATATATATATATATATATATATAATATAATATATTATATATATATATATATTTTAACTGCAAACAACACACAGTATAATTAATGTAAAGAACGACGCTTGTGTAGAAGAACGTTCCGCACAAAATGAGGAGGGAGAACGAACAATGAAAAATGAGGTAACTACCCGGTGGTTACCTCATTTTTCATTTGTTCGTTCTCCCTCCTCATCTTGTGCGGAACGTTCTTCTACATAAGCGTCGTTCTTTATATATATATATATATACAACACACACACACACACTGTATATATATATATATACACAACAGTATGTCAGTTTTTTTATTCTTAAATGTGGTTTTCGAAGAAGAACTTATAAACAACTTGAAGTAACCACACAACCCAATCTACCATTCAAAAATGGATATACATTACATTACTTCTCCATTCCTGGAACATCACATATATAAATAAAGCGTTACATGTGGGGCGTGGTTCGGATTCCGCATTAAACTGTAGGTCTAAGGTGCAGTGACAAGCTTAACCTCCTTCAGAATGAACAATTCGGTCGGAAGCAAAACCAAGGTTATACATGAACAAAATCAAATTTCACAATGTCGACGTCAACCTTATGAAGTACATGGATTTCAGAACTAATTTCAGATTTTCAATAAAAATGACTAACCTAACCTACTCTAACCTAACCAGAATAACCTAACCTCACCAGACTTGACCCAACCTAGGGCAACCTAACCGGGCATAATGTAACCTAACCTAACTCAACTTAACCTAACCTGACCTAATTGTGCAGATCAACATTGTTCCGCTACCCAAAATAAACGTTCAATATATGGATCACCTGAAGATCAGGGCCCCCAGCCTTCTTTAGTTAGCCTTATAAGGGTAACTAACGAAAATATCACGACCTAACCACTACAGGTGATCCAATATATTCCTACTTATATTTTGAAGCGAAACACATTCACCAAAATAGAAAAGAGAGAGAGAGAGAGAGAGAGAGAGAGAGAGAGAGAGAGAGAGAGAGAGAGAGAGAGAGAGAGAGAGAGAGAGAGAGGATATGTCAGGAATCCTGTTTCTTTTCCCAAAAGGATATATAATATTGTACTGTACTGTATATCTATATTGTCACGCCACACTAATGTCAGATCATTTTTGTTCAGTGAATTATTAATTAAAGTTCGAACATGTTCGGTATAATATATATATATATATATATACATATATACACACACACACAGGGTGTTTCAGGAGGAAAGGTCAATACTTCGGGAGGTGATAGTATCGGTCATTGTGAGAAAAAAGTTCATATGAACATGTGTCTAATTCTGAATGGTTACGGAGATAGAACTGTTTGAATCTACAAATACAAAAGCATTGTTAATGGTAATCAAGAAAGAGAAACCAATTACTGTTTCTAACATTTAATGTTTAAACATTGGCATTTTGAATGGTATCAGATACAGAAATTACAAATTTGTTACAGTTTCCAATACGTTTTTGAAAATCCCACTGTCAACCTCACTGCACTTTGCAACTCGTGTGCGAAGATCGAGTGTTGTTCGTCTGAGTTGATCTTGACGTTCCTTTATGCGGGAAGCAGCATCCAAAATGCGCGCGAGCAATTCGTCTCGTGTATCCACCTTTCTTTTGTAAACTTGACTTTTCATCCACCCCCACAAACAATAATCTAACGGAGAGAGGTCTGGAGACCTTGGAGGCCATTGAATGGGACCACCGCGTGGGGGGGGGGGGAAGAGCTGCGCGCGCATCAGATTCAAACAGCTCTATCTCCGTAACCATTCAGAATTAGACACATGTTCATATTAACTTTTTTTCTCACAATGTCCGATACTATCGCTTCCCGAAGTATTGACCTTTCCTCCTGAAACACCCTGTATATATATATATATACATATATATATATATATATATATACACGCACATGTATATATATTAAAAAATCACTGATGCCAAATATGACATTAAATAATGACGCGACAACAATATTTCGACCAAGATGTGACGCCATGCGCGATTCCGTTATAATTATTTTACAGCAATAATATATATATATATATATATATATCTGGCTTGGTGGAGGAGCGAGTTGCTCTCTTGCCCTCTCTACCGCACATAGCCAGGTACACCCGGCTCATCTGGTACCGTCATGAGCCGGGCATCTAGTCTTCTCTTGAAGGCTTCACTTTGACTCCTGTCACATTTTCGAGGTCCTAAGGAAGCTGGTCTTGGCCCCCTGACAACCAAGCTATATATATACCTTTGGTTAGCTTCCGCCCGAATTGTTCATTCTGACGAAGGTCAAGCTTTTCACTCCACCTTAGACCTACAGTTTAACGTGGAATCCGAACCACGCCCCATTAGCAGCCCAGCGTCTTAACCACTAGGCCACCTAGGGTACCCATTTATCTACCAACCACTTTCTTTATTGTGTGAAAGGATGAACAGCTGGGTTTTGCTGCGCGCCGGCTGCCGTCGGGTCTCGAACCTGGGGCCGATGGATTCGTAGTCAGCGACGCTAACCACTAATATATATACATATATATATACATATATATATAATATATATATATACAGTAATTAGGGTGGTGCATATCCATATAGGTCGAAAATAAAAGTAGATAATTTTGAAGTCCTACCCTCTCGTATTGTTGAAAATGTTGAGAAAACGCTCTATATGAAAATGCATCCCAAACGGAGTCCATTTAGAGGTGTCACATGGCCATTCTAGGTCCACCTCATTTTCAGTATTAGCCCCTCAAAGGGGGATCTCATGGGGGCCCCATCTCCCACTCATTGTTGCCTAGTTAGGACTTCCTGAGGCCACTGTAGAAGGCGAGGGGGCCAACTCCTCACTGAGGTACCAGAGGTGGCGGCAGAAGGCGGTGACTTCCACCTTGGAGACGGCCTCATCCTTGTATGCCACCATCCTCTTCACGAAAAGGAGATCGTGGTTCGGGGCTGAAGATGGCTGTGGGATTATGAACCACGCGCGAACGTAGGGTGCTGAGGGTGAAGATGACGAATCGCTGGATGCCGGTGTTCTCTCATGTCGTGAGGTGGAACTGGTCCCGGAATAGACAAATCTTGATGGTGTATATCACAGAACTATTACAAGGAGAGATATCACAGACACATAGAAATGACGCCACCCTCCTGCTTATGGCGAGTGGTGTAAAAAAAACCCAAAAAAGAGATGAATGAAAACCAATAATTTCATCATGGAAGTCTGATTTATGGGTCATCAAACAATGTACTTTAGCAATGGCTACTCTCTTGTTACTGCATGTTTTTGGTGTAGATAAGCAAACAACGTGCGAACAAAATAGCAATGTTGCAACCCACCAGAATCCCCATAAGAAGGGCCAAAGGAGCGAACTTCAACCTCGATGTGACACCTATAAATGTTCTCGGCGTAATATGAAATTTTGCTACGAGTATTTTTTCATCAAATTCAAGGTTTTTGTGAGGTAGGACCTGTAAAATTCCAACTTTCATTTTTATGCACCACCTATATATATATACTATATACACACACACACACAGAGGGTTGAAAAAGTAGACACCAAGAACAAATGACAAAGCTTATCAATGGAATGCCAGAACGTGTGTCAAGCTCTACATAATGAAAAGGGGAAAGCAACATAATTTTTATTCAATAAATCTGGTATTATTTATTCACTTTTACTATCAAATAAAAAATTATGGAAAAACGAAGTTGTCTATTTACGTTTGTCAACCGTCTAGCTATCTATATATATATATATATATATATATATATACAGCGTGAGGACATAAATTAAGGGGTCAAATAAATCATGAAAAACTCTTTTTCTTTCGCGATGGGGAAATCGATTACTTAAGCCGTCTGATCAGCGAGGCGTAAGAAAATTAACACGAATTATTTTGAACGCTGTACGCGCGGAACATATATCACGATATATGGAGATTTATAACACGAAATATATTCACTCTATATCTATATGAAAAGGTGGCCATATATATATATATATATATATATGCGCGCAGCGAGTTACAGGAATCAATAGAGGATTGGGAACACAATGGCTGGAATCTTAAATAGACGGGGGAGCAGCAAGAGTGTTTAGAAGGCTTTAAAAAACAAATTAGTATATATATATATATATATATATATATATATGCTGCAAACCACAAGGAAAAAGAAAAACGATTCCAAGGCCTTTCGTGTATTCAAAGCTACACCTCGTAGCTGACGAGGTGTAGCTTTGAATACACGAAAGGCCTTGGAATCGTTTTTCTTTTTCCTTGTGGGTTTGCAGCATTTATTCATTTCACGTGTTTTATTGTGAAATTCATCCCATATATATATATATATATATATATATATATATAGAGTGGTCTACGGATCACCAATTTGATGTGGCCAAGAAAGTAGGCTTGCTATAATTTATGAATTAAATTGAAATGAATAATTAGGAGTTACCAGCTTGGGCCTACAGCCCAAACAAACAATATTTAATAAGGAGAGAGAAATTACTTTGTTATTTTGTGTTTAATTAGAAAAATAAATGAATTATTTGTTCACAGTGATTAACAATTCTATAACGCTATCTAGTGATTAACAAATGACTGATTATTGGCAATACGAAATGGTTACACAGTATAATCGTTAAGTAAGTACAATGATGATAAACATTAATTTAGGTAGGCTAATGTGATATGCAGCAGTGAACGCACAATAAATAATATAATTAAGCCAATAATAACTGAGATAATGAAAGCACGGTATGGTACAGTAAATGGATCAGGCAAGTAAAATGAAATGCGTAGATGAGCAAATAAAGAAGAGGATACAAATACAGTAATATAATGGAATACAGTAAAATAATTGTACAGGCCTACCGCAGTCGTAATGAGAGAGTTAGTTTGCCGGTTGTTTGAGTACACTTTTGGGTATAGCGTATTCTCTAGGCTGCGGTTACATTATGCAGGCTACGGGGGAATTGCTTAACACGAAGGCAAGGGTAGGCTTGTGGCTTGTAGCCTACTAGAAGGTTTATGGACCTGGGCTTCGAAGGATTGCTTCTGCAGGCGGACTGGCCTTACCGGCGAGAGAATGAGTGTTGAGATCCGGTAGAGACTTGTTGAAAAGGGGGCCAACGGAAACTCCTGCAGCAGTGATGTTGCTTCTTGTAGGATGAAATTGTAGAGGACCTTACTTAATGAAAGACTTCGTGTATGCTCGACCGGAACCTTAAAGGAACAGCGGGCCGCTCTCCGGCGAAGGCCGGAGAGCGGGTAGTGTGACGAGTGGTGTTACTGACGAAGGCGCTGAGAGAGAGAGAGACGTAACGACAAAAACGAGAAGATGGCAAGTGAGAGTGATTTTAGAAAGAACCATATTTTATAGGCCTTGGTGATGTCCTCTGGTGATCATTTCGGGAAATACCACAAAATCTGTTTCCTCCGTGGGCCTGTTACATGCCTACGTGTATAGCTTTTGTTTTGATTCCATGATGTTTGAGAACGGCGAAGAAAGGAATTTCCGGTCGGTCTCTATATATATAATAATATATATATATATATATATATATATATATATATATATATATATATATATATATAGATATATATATATATATGGGATGGGATTTTATATATATATGAAAAGAAGGACCAACACAACAGCAAACTTTTAAAGTTCAAAGACAAATTCCCCAAAACTGTATGCCCTAATGTCAAGGGCATACAGTTGACCTAACCTGGCCTTCAATGGCGGACAGCGGAATAACATTGAAGGTTCGGTTAGTATTTGAAAACCTCTATATTGAAAATTCAAATTCAAATGTGTTCAAATGTGTATTTGAAGTGTTTCTCACTTATTTGAACAGACCTGTGGATGTATGTATGTATGTTTTAGCAGATATAGTTAGTTAAATAAAGGTTTCCAATTTTATTGTGAACCTTACCTTACCTTATGAACCTTATGTTGTTTCGTGTGTTGGTCTCTCTTCCAAAGCTGGGCACTTGCGGTATTTTTTGCGGTACTGCGGTACTACCGCACTACCAAACGGTACCGCATAACGCAGTACCGCAAAGGATCGCTGAAAGTACAGCAGTACCGCTACCGCATTCAAATTTCCCGCGGTACTTTCCGCGGTACCGACAAACACGACTTTTCAAAAAATTAACACTTTTTTTGAAGTAAACCTTATTACAGGAGTACAGTAAGACGAATGCTGCGTGTGTTGCATCAGCCTAACTCTAGACACGTTAAGTTTTCGTTCAGAACATGTTACGTTGACATCCTATCACAACGCCTCAGTGCAGTGCTTGCTTTTGAGCCGGTTGCACGTGTGTTACATTTCTGTGACAAAGATCGATTTTTATCCATTATGGCAGAAAGTTCAGGTGCGAAATCGCCGATATGCAATTTCTGAAAATATGTGCTATTACTTGTGTTGTTCTTGTGTGCAGTACCGCAGTACCGCAGTACCGCGGAACGCACCAGGGGGACCTGAAAAAGTACCGCAGTACCGCGTAACGCACTGGGCATGCTGAGGTACCGCAGTACCGCGTAACGCACCCCCAAATTTTGGTACCGCGCCCACCACTGCTCTCTTCACACGGAGGTCAAGCTGGTGGCCCAGCCTCTAGGTCTGGCCTGGTGGAGGAGCGAGTTACTTTCTTGCGCTCTCCACCGTACATAGCCAGGCACGCCCGGCTCATCTGGTACTGTCCTGAGCCAGGCATCCAGTCTTTTCTTGAAGACTTCAACTTTGACCCCGTTACGTTTCTGAAGTCCTTAGGAAGCTGGTTGAAAAGTCTTGGCCCCCTGACAACCAAGCTATTTTCCTCCAGGGTTGAGGAGGTCCCTTGTCGTGCTTTTAATTTGGGAACACTACGCATTCTGCCTTTCCTATTTTCCAGTGTTGTTTGAATGGTAATTGGGTTTAGTTTTAGGTTTGGTACCAGTTTTTCGATCATTTTCCATATGTAGATTATGATGTACCTCTCTCTTCTTCTTTCCAGTGAGTACAGATTTAGTTTACGTAGTCTTTCCCAGTAGTTGAGTTCTTTGCAGCCATCAATCTTGGCTGTGAAATGCCTTTGCGTTTCTTCTAGTTTATTAGTTTCTTCCTTTTTATATGGGGACGTCAAAACTGAGCAGTATTCAAGTTTTGGTATAATCAGTGTTTTTAGCAGGGGAATCATTACTGTCCTGTCCCTTCTCTTGAACGTTCTTAGAACCTGTCCGGCGACTCTTTTTGCTTTATTTATCGCTATCTGATTTTGTGTTTCGAATTTCGCATCATCTGTCATTATTATCCCGAGATCAATCGCTTTCATGCTTCTCTGAAATTCCTGTCTATCTGGAGCATAATATGCAGTCTGTTTAAGTTCTTCTTTTCTACCATATCTCAAGAGTTGAAATTTCTCGGCGTTGAATGACATGTTGTTGTCTTCTGACCATTTGTATATTTTGTTCGTGTCCCTGTGATGTTTGTTATTTCTATGAATTCATGACAAAAGTCATTTTAGCCATTTCATGAAATGACCAAGGTGGAATTTCAGCCATTTCGCGTAATGGCTGAAGATTTTAGTCATTTCGCGTAATGGCTGAAGATTTTAGTCATTTCGCGAAATGACCAAGTGAAACAGCCATTTCGCGAAATGACTAAAAGTTTCAGCCATTACACGAAATGGCTGGTTACATACTTTGACTGTAACATATATATATATATATATTAATATATATATATATATATATATATATGTATTGAGTTCACATTTATGATAAATTTCAGAATAATTATTTATTAATTGGAAACATTGATATAGTCGCTATGTCGTCGCAAAACTGCACGAGCTTCTCTGACTTCTTTAATAATTAACAATACTAAGGAACCCCCCCTCCCTCCGCTTTTATAGTTAGAAAAACACCCCCTTTATCAGATTAAAAGAGTAATTAAGAAGATTAAAAATTATTAAAAACGGGAGTCAAAGATTAAAATATGAAAGGAGAAGTAAAGAGAAATGCTTAAATAATCTGATAAACAAAAAATATTTAATAGCACAAAAGGCAATTATGGAATGAGGTCAGGTAAAAGAATCGTGTGAACAAATATAAAATTCCTTTCATAATTGATGATTAATTTAGAGTGAAAAAAAGTGATCCATATATCCGGATTTTAGCGATCCAAATAACCGGAAAAAATAATTAATAAAATAGCATTTTGATCGGGGAAGTGTAAAGTGGTTCATATAAGCGGTTGATCCTTGTTATCCTTGATCCTTCTAAAGAGATGTTAAACTTGGTTTGGCTTCCGCCCGAATTGTTCATTCTGACGAAGGTCAAGCTTGTCACTCCACCTTAGACTTACAGTTTAACGTGGAATCCGAACCACGCCCCACCAGCAGCAGCCCAACGTCTTAACGACTAGGCTACCCAGGGTACCCATTTATCTACCAAACAATTTCTTTTATTGTGTGGAAGGATGAAGAGCTGGGTTTGCTGCGCATCGCCTGCCGTCACCGGGTCTGGATCCCGGGGCCGATGGATTCGTAGTCAGCGACGCTTAACTATTACACCACCGAGGCGCATATATATATATATATATATATATATATATATATATGATGAATAAAACCACGAAGGAAAGGAAACACAGAATGGTGCTCAAGCGCTTTCGTCTAATGACATCCTCAGGAACACTGAAGTACATAAAGAGTTACAGCCTATATATAGGTTACAGAAAATTATATATATATATATATATACAATAAACGGAGAGATAAAAATAAAAATTAAACATTAAAGGATTGTGGGAGGAGCATACAAATTTGCAAGGAAAAACTACCGATTTTTAGCACAAGATCTTTAGTTAAAATCTAACAACACTGAATTGAGTATCTTTCTTCCTGGATGACGTATGAAATTGGTAATGAAATTAAATGATAAATGATAAACTGTGTTCAAACTTACCATGACATGCTTAATGGGAGGAAAATAATTACATTACTATTTTCAATTGAAACTGATGATTCAAATCCCACAAAACGACGAGGAAGTCAATGACATTCACCCGAGAATTATTTGTTACTTAATTTCGAGGTATAAATTTTACACTTGTACTGTTAAATATTTTATCAGTTAGAACAATGGATTAACTATTGCATTAATTTGAAGGAATACTTCTTAGTCACTCGCCACTTACGAAGAAGTCCCTCATTCTTGACGTAATTTCAAATTTATGCGTACGGAATATTGTAGCCCCCATTTTATCTTTTTGGCAATCGAGGGGTTTCTGGCATCTGATGGGAAAAGAAAATACATTCTCCAAGTTCGCTTAAGTTTTCTTTCGCACGAGAGAATTTCATCTCTACTTGGGCAGGTCCGAAAAAATGAATATATACTTAATTAATGGTTTTCGTTTTCATCTGTATAAATTCAAACCAGCGCCGTCAATATCAGGAGCTCAATTATAACTGTTTATGTATGAAGTAGATCCTACGTGATGACCATAATGCAGTTGATATGGAACCCAGCAACCAAAGTTTAAAAGGAGACTAGCTGACCCTGTGCAAAATACGCTATTTATGTTAAATTTAATATTTCTTGTTATTTTTTCTAATATTTTACTCTTTTTACACACACACACACACACACACACACACACACACACACACATATATATATATATATATATATATATATATATATATATATATGATACACAGTCCCTGCATGGAACAAGGAACTCTTCTGGGAAAATTAAATCCACTATAGTCCGAATAAGTAATGGTAAATGACAAACACTATAGTTTTTCTTTTTCATGATGTTAGCCCGACGTGGGCAACGGGTCACTCGCAAAGAGGCCCCCAAAAATATAGCTTCCCACGTCGGGCTAACATCATGAAAAAGAAAAACTATAGTGTTTGTCATTTACCATTACTTATTCGGACTATAGTGGATTTAATTTTCCCAGAAGAGTTCCTTGTTCCATGCACGGTCTGTGTGTATCATGAAAAACCCTTAGGGGACAATTCTGAGTTCAATCGCATATTATATATATATATATATACCTTCAACTAAAAAAAGGGTTCAAAAACAAGGCTTTGAACATTTGTTTTATTTCTAATGTATTACTTTTGTAAATTTAATTTAAAATAAGTCTTCCTATGAAACCGGACTTATGGGACACTCTGTATATATATATATATATAACGTAAAGAACGACGCTTGTATAGGAGATATTCCGCGCAAGACGAGAAAGAGAAAACAACAAATGAAAAAATGAAGTACCATTCATTTGTTGTTTTCTCTTTCTCGTCTTGCGCGGAATATCTCCTATACAAGCGTCGTTCTTTACGTTATTTATACTGCGTGTTCTTTGCAGTTGAATGTATATATATATATATATATATATATATATTGGGTGGAAATTTTTGTATAGAAGCGCCCTTCATAGTTTATTTGATGCGTTCATCTCACTTTCGTTACTTTCTGAAGTGAAACAACCGATATCTTATCGTTTGTGTTCCATTTTCTGCAAATCATATTCAATTCTTCGTTATTGAGCGCCGTTACAGAACGTATACGAATGGTAACCGTAATAAGGCTTTGGTAAGCATTTCAAAAATTGTATTTTACTTCGGCTGAAGGCTTTCCTTTGAAAGGATGATCTTACATATTCAACCAGCCATGAAAATTTTTTAGCTTCTTACAATTCGTAGGTATATGAACAAACTTATTTTTAGAATGTTTTCCCAAAGTCTTGACATGACATTGCTTATTTCGTTTCATCTTTGGTGAAGGGACTGCATACATTAAATTCATTGCATAAAAAGCTTTAGCGAATAATTTTTTTATATATTCATTCCCTTAATGAAATTTTCACGGTCTGCTCTGTTGAAAAAATTTTGGTAAAATTATATCAAATCTTGTTGACAATTTTTTACCTAAACTTTGCGAAGGAAAGTTAACCTTTATCTTTAAGAAGACACGCATATTAGAGTTAATGAGATTTCTCCGATTTCATTTTGTTGTAATTTTACTTCATAAATTGTTGATTAACCGTTGCAATGAAAACTTTTGACGTAATTTTGTCAGTTTTTAAGAGGTTCTATCATGTTCCTGTCATGTTTACAGATTTTGGATTTTTTTTTTTTACTTTTACTCTAATTGCTAATTAATGAAAGGAGAGTAAGGTAAGAAAAATGGATTTTCACGACATAACTTTTTAAACCAAGTGCACATGTGCGATTTAAATATTATACGCTGTGTTCAGAATTTACATGGTAAAACAATTCAAACACGTATAAAGTTAAAACACACGTGTGTGTGTTATTCTAAAACATAATAAACTAGAGGCATCATTGTCCTAAACGCCATCATTCAAAACCTAATCAGAAATATGTAAACTATAAACACATTGTATGTAAATACCATTTAGGTGTTTAAAATCAATGCACCGAGACTATTTCTCTTACTTTCAACGTTTAAGGAAACGCCATGTTATGTTTATGTTTAAGAAATGCTTAGAAATTTGATACGCATCCATTTAGAAATTGCTTTGACTGCGCATGCTCGTTGTCCTGTTTGTCAATTGAAACTTATAGTTTAAAGGTAGAGGCGTAAAAAAAGTGGTTCTATAACAATTAATTTAAAGAAAGTTTATAACGAGAGAAAGTATTAGTATTAGTGTAGTATTAGTTATCTAATACTACAAGGTGATGTAAGTTTTATATAAAAATAAGTTTGGTAGAACTGTATAGTTTAAGTGTGAAAAACATACATTTAAGTTTGGTTACTAATGAATATACGTTTGCCGGAATCAGTGATGTAGGTCTCGAGATCGGTCTTGGTAGACCCAATTTGCAGATCTCGATCTCGATCTCGGTCTCCGCTATTTAGATCTCGGTCTCGATCTCGGTCTCGACAGACGCGGTCTCGGTTTTTCTCCCCGAGACCTTTCGAGACCTCTCGAGACCGTAATGAAAAATACATGTTATTGGCATACTCATGATGGTGGCTTGGTTGAACAGACACAATTCGAAATGTTTATGAAAGTTTGTAAAAGTAAGGGACTCTAGGTATTCATTAATCAGTCACCCCGTTTTGAGTTGCCACGTTTGTCTTGCGGGGGGTGGGTGGGGGTCTGGATTTTTTTTAGGTTGGCGCTACCAAAAATTATCACAGAATTCATTATACCGGTATATTTTTTATCATTAAAATTCATTATAGATCTCTTTGGGCTGAGTGAATGTTGAATTAATGTCATATATAATATAATATATATATATATATATATATATATATATATATATATATATATATATATATATATATATATATATATATATATATATAGTATATATATATATATATATATATATATATATATATATATATATATATATATATATATATATATATATATATATATATATATATACACTGTATATATATATAGTATATATATATATTATATATATATATATATATATATATATATATATATATATATATATATATATATATATATTATTAGACCTTATGCTAATTGCTATGCCTCTGTTTATAGTACCGATATGTCAATTTATTTTTCATAGAAATGGTGGTGGAAAAATGCTATACAGGAAACTCAAGCACGGAGAATGAGCAGATACAGAGAGACAGCGCTCATTCTCACAGCAGCGATGACGAAATAAAACAGAGTCAAACCAAAGTTCTGAGACTAATGGCAAAATATCAAAGCTATCGGTCCAAGCAGAAGAACGTTGAAACTGAGAAAATTTTGAACCGCAGGGAAGAGTTGCGGCTGGTACCTCTTAGAGATCGATGAATCTCATATTTTAGACAACTGCTCTCCAATAAAGTTTTGGCACCAGAAAAGGGATAAATTCCCATCACTGGCCAATATTGCCATGACTGTTTTAACAGTGCCTGCCTCTAGTGCTCCAATTGAGCGTGTATTTAGCCATGGAGGCATAATAATGAGGCCCCACAGAAGTCGAACTTCAGCAGATCTTCTGAGCATGCTGATATTCCTTAAGTGTAATGAGCACCTATCATGCTTTAAATAAATGCACAAGTCAAACTGGGTAGTGGGTACGTTCAAACCTTCTGTAACAGATATAAAAGAAGTAAATAAATAAAAAGTACATATATATATATATATATTCATTTGTTAATTTATAGGCTACATTTTTTGCATTCAACACACTACATCTGAGAAAGTAGTTATTAGTTTATTAATATACTTAACATAGTCTAATTTCCATAGTAGTGTAAAACAAATTGAAAGGGCATGAGCTTGGTCTCGATCTCGATCTCGGTCTCGAATTTTAAGGGTCTCGATCTCGGAAGGTAGATCTCGATCTCGAACCTTTGATCTCGGTCTCGATCTTGGTCTCACAGGATCAGGTCTCAGTCTCGGTCTCAGTCTCGGACTTGGTGGTCTCGACTACATCACTGGCCGGAATATACCTTATAACGTATTACAAATTCTGTAAATCTATAATTAAGCCTAATAATAATAATAATAATAATAATAATAATAATAATAAAATAATAATAATAATTGTGATTGTCCAGCTTTCTTCTTAACATCTGTAATGTTATGACGGAGGGAATCTGCATTTTATAAAATACTCTTTTTTTAGATATTCTTTTTTATATTCCTATTTTATTCTAGTGTCAAAACCTGTTTATAAACAGAAATAAAAGATTTAAATTTCTAAAAAAATATTTTCATCCTTTCTTTAAATACAATGTAAGGACACGTTTACAATTTTTACTGCATGTTGTTATTTTTTGTAATTAACAGGAATGTTTTCTTGTAAAATTCAAATACATTCAAATATATTCAAATACATTTAAGCAACTTTAAATGAAAAAGATCCTGGTCTAAACATGCATCCGTACGGTAAACATTTAAGATTTTAAACATGTTTAGATTTTTGACAGTGTGAAAAAAAGTATGGGTCAAAGAAATGTTTTAAAAAGTATTTATATTTTAAATACCGTTGTTACGATGTTTGATTAAGAAATTTATTTTTAATGAAAGTTTCTGAATATGAGTTGTATTTTATTGTGGCTAATATTAAGTTTCGTGGAAACCAGATTACATTAGGTAAGGTGGTCGTTTTAGATTGGTTAGTCATTGCCTACGTGACCAATTGCGGCCAATCAGGATCTTTGTAACATATTTTGACTTTGTCAAAAAACTGGACTCTGCAAAGCTTAGTGTTTCAGGTCGACTCTAGAAATATGGAAATTGGCGAAATTGGCGGAATTTGTAGTTTGCATTTGGTATTTGGTATTTGAAGTTTGTCATAGTAATTCCGCCAATTTCCATATTTCTAGGGTCGACCTGAAACAATATATATATATATATATATATATAGAGAGAGAGAGAGAGAGAGAGAGAGAGAGGAGAGAGAGAGAGAGAGAGAGCTGACAAACGTATATAAACAGACACCACGATGATCATCATTAAACTTGTTAAAAAAGAATATAGTCTGACGAACCCAAGTTGTGAGCATTAGGTAACTATCAAAGATAAATTATGATGTTATTTCACAAAGGCACAAGGCAGAGATTCCTGGGAATTGACATATTTTACAAGAGGTCCAATTATTGGACTTCGGAAACGAGGCAAAGTCAAAGAGGAATTTCGCAAAGGCTTTGCAGTCCATTATCAACAATTAGCAGAGTCATTGTGCAGTTCAGGAATACCCAGCAAACAACAGTTGCTGATTGTCCTGGCCGTCCACTTCCACCTGAAAAAATGCTTTGTGCCGTTAAAAGACGTACAGAAACGAACCCTCGCCCAACCGCTGTTGAAATGGTTGCTGAAGTTAAGGTTAGCTGCAGGACTATCAGACGATATCTTCACGACACGGGCTACTATTGTAGAGCAGCTAGAATGAAGTCCTTGCTCACCCCTCGCAACACTGTCCGCTGGAAGCAGTGGACAGTATCAATAATTCACAGGCCTGCGAATGAGAACTTTGTAAGAGTTGTTTTTTTACTAATAACTGATTTTATATAATTCAACTACGCTGATTTCGAATAAGGTGTCCATTTTTTTCTATCACGTAAGAATTTTCTGCAAACTGGAATGGAAAAAACAACAACATAAATAAATATTATTTATTTCAGTTTACATTAGGTACCTATTTCGCTTTGTTATATTAATTACAAATGCAAACAACTCTAAAAAGAAAGAAGACTATTAACGTCAATTACATATTCACCTCTATTTGTCTTGCGTTTTCTTGTGAGAGCTATGCCTTTTAGTTTCGAATGTACGCGCTGTTCCTTTTCTTTTATGTAATAATTCTGGAGTATCCCGTTTCAAGATCCAGCAGTAATCAGCCATCATGCTAATGTCCCACCTTCCCTGATATTTCTTCTCCATTTTTTTGATGTGTTGGTGAAACCAAGCATTTAAAACATTTATAGGCAGTAGTTTTTAATCAAAATTTAATTGAGTCAATTTTAATGAAAATTACTTACATATGTAATATAAAATATGACATTTTGTGAAAAATCTGTACGTGATGGCGAAAAATGAATATTATTTTCGGAATCAGCGTGCAAAAATTACTATATAAGTGAAAATATTTCCGACAACAAAACCATCGCAGGCCTGTGTCAAACATGATTCTGTCGTAATCTCGAATGAGTCTCGGGTTGCTTTATTTCCAGACAGTCGGGATGTTGTTTGTTTGTTTTTTCTGTTTAAGGTGCTTTCAACCCTGCTGGATTATTGACACCATTTTTTTTTTTTTTTTTGTAGAGAAAGGTGGTGAAAGAAGTAGTAGAAGAAAGGTTTTTGTTAGTCGGGATGTATGTGTATGGAGATGTCCACCTCAAAAATTTTCTCCGAGGCATCCGCAAACCACGGTAAAACATGGGAAGTTTTCTGCTCCGTACGTGGGAAGGGGCTTCCGCGAGGCCTCATGTAGAGGGGGTACATATCTTTGAGTGGACCAATCATACCCAGACTTCAATTTTGAGTAACAAAAAATTAGCACAACATAATCAGTAGTGACACAAAATAATCAGTAATACTTCTCTACATATTCCTACTTTTTCTTCTTCTTTTTTTTTTTTTTTACATTCTTCTACATTTCTTCATCGACATTTCTCTTCCCCATTTTTTATTACTTTTTTAGACGCAAATTCGTCAGTAATGTCCGCATAACTTAGTTTTCTTCTTAAAATTTTTTTTTAGTGGAGATGATAACCAAATTTCACAGCCTATTTTGAAACATTGTAGAACGTAAATAAAGTTTTAAGAGCTTCAGTTTTGAGGATGTTAGTGGCAGTTGAAGTCTGGTTTAATTGAGCAGCTGGAAGTAAAAGTCACTTTGTAGCGAAACAGGATGAAAACAAACAGAAAGTTACATTCGAAACAATTTCACTATGACTTGAGGGAGGAATTCTCGTGATATGAGAAAAAAGTTGCGGGCCAATGTTGGGGGGCTCATAGCCGGGAGGGGGGAGGCCTATCGCAGCCGCGGGCTCCGCGGACGCCTAATGGACTGGCGTGGAGTGCAATTTGGACCAATGGACGAACAGAGCTGGTGATCCGCGCGGGAACCGTTAATTCAGCCAAATATGTAAAGATCCTGGAAGAGGAGTCGCTACCTATTTATTCTAATGAAAATGTATCTCCACACCAAAGTGTATTCATGGAGATGGTGCTCCAGCTCATACCGCTGCTGTTACGCAGCAGTGGTATGACAGTCATGAAATTGAATGGAAAGCCCCGTCAAAGCCATGAAACAAGAATGGGCTGCATTACCTAAGAACAAATAGCAAAGCTCATCACTGGAATACCAGAAAGTGTCAGCTTTACATAATACAAAGGGGAAAACGTCACGATTCTAAATATATCCATTCAATAAATTTGTTATTACTTCTTGGCTTTTATTATAAAATCGAAATACTGTAAAGAAATACCATTTATAAAATTTTGTCAACCTTACATATAGGGTGAACCAAATGTAGGTGGACAGTAAATGATAACGTTTATTTTGAGAATACATATTTAATTTTTTTGTATACTATAATACAAAATAAAATTTAAATAAATTTAGTTATAATATTTAATATAATAAACACAAACACCATAGTTATAATGAACACCATAGTTATAATATAATATAACACAAACCGTATTCAACCTACTGTCCACCTACTTTTGGTTCACCGTGTATATATAGAATGGCGAAATTAAAAAAAATAGTATAAGTTATACTATTTTTTATTTATTAATAAACTGAACACATCTCAGAAAAAGGGTTCCGGAACGCCATCCGGCACCAAAAAAGCCATATATATATACACACACACACACACACACACACACACACATATATATATATATATATATATTTCCTCTCACGCATTTTTGCTGGTAAAATGTAATCTTTATACCATAACAGCTGCTGTTTTTACATCTTCTCAGGCAAGACCACACGGCAAACATAAACTTTTATAGAACTGAGGAAAATGAAATAGTTTGAGAGAATAAATTACTTTTTTAATGCAATTAAATAGCATAATGGAATCAGCTGGAAGATTTCCCCTCTCTCTCTCTCTCTCTCTCTCTCTCTCTCTCTCTATATATATATATATATATATATGGTCGGTGTATACGCAATTTGAAGATATCTAGCTTCATGCAAATAAGATATTCATTAACAACTTAAACAGAACAGTACACCTTTAATATTTTTAGTAAGATTTAGCAGCGGTAGGGGTACGAGGCGCGATCAAGCAATTTATCAGCATTACCTATATTAACTCTATATATATATATATATATATATATATATATATATATATATATATATATATAAATCTTCTTCCTAAAAATCAGAAAAGGTATATATATATATATATATTATATATATATATATATAATATATATATATATATATAAATCTTCTTCCTAAAAATCAGAAAAGGACGAGTCTTCGTTGTGTACTTTTTCGTAACACGAAAGATCCTAATTGATCTCATTTAATATTCAGTTTTAAAAGATAGTCAGCTTATCGTAGTTTCAAAGAATAGACGATCAGTTTCTTTGTATCAGCTCCAAAATAGGATATAGGAGTTTTATAAGAAGAAAATTGGTTTTTGAAGGGTATGTGGTAGTGTACAGACACACACACGCACACACACACATATATATATATATACATATATATATTAATATATATATATATATATATGAAGATGGGTTATGTAATAAGTATAAAATTTTGGTTTTCCAGCACAGTATTCTCGATTCTTCGCACGACTGTATCGCTAATACACGCATGACTGCATTTAAAGAATTTAAAGGTAGGTATTTCGGAATGCTCTTTTGTCTTATCGACCTCTTATTATACTATATTCTGTTACAAGAAATAATAATAATAATAATAAGCTAATATTATTATTATTATTATTATTATTATTATTATTATTAAGTACTTTAGACTGAGCTAATTTCATTCTAAAATAACCCTGTATTTTCTCTCTTACTTATTAATTTTTGTTAAATATAAAACAATTAAAATACTCCTAATTTGCTTATCTTCTCTATACGAGCGTTTTTATATAAACGAACTGTATTTCTTCTACATTAATTAAGGTTGGTCGCGAAATAGTTGCATACGCGAAGCAGTTTACATTCGCCATTGGCCCCTCCTTCCTGCATTAAAAAAAAAACTATTAATAAGATCTGGAAAAAAATGTTTAGGAACCATGATTTTTTTAAAGAGTCGCAAGTTTGGCATTAAGTTATCACGTGACATAAATTGCCATACGATAGTTCTTCACCAGTATCATAAGTAAAATGCTTTAATTAACGCACGATTTTGTCCTTAATTTCAGTTAACAATATTTAGTACGTACATATTTTTATTATATTTATTATTATTAATTTTTAATTATTGTCATTTATTTATTTATTTATTTATTTATTAGGATTTGTAATACGTAAGCAAATTATGTAAGTAAAGTATTGGCGATTAGAACTAATTAATTATCTACATGGCTGATATATATATATATATATATATATATATATATATATATATATATATATATATATATATATATATATATAGGTATTCTAAAATCAGTAGAAGAGATAAAAGCTTAATTAATGCTTATGAAAGATGTCATATTTTCGCTATACACTCTTTTGATATCATCAAGTTTCCATACAAATATTCTCAAAATGATCTTTCACAATATTTGATAGCCTGAAAGTAACTGGGCTACGTCGTCGTCAATGTTGTAACGCCGCTTAGCGTCGATCAGCAAAGTTAAGCGACAGTGAGTCTGGAGAGTTGTTGCATGGGAGACCATCCTCTACCTTCCAGATTATGTAGCAACTCATAGTTCGGATTCCACGTAAAGCTGTAAATCCCCTCCGTTATATGACCTTAGATAGTGCGAAGGGGGTTAGAAACCCCTATCAACCTTTGAAAACAGTTTAAATGTCGTTTTTTTTAATACATAAATATCTGAAATGAATTATGAGTTTGGAGTTATATTATGCCCTTCATAAGACACGGATGATGTGATTTATAACTTATATTAAATAATAAAAGTTAACATTTAACATGCTATTGTTATACGGGTTACGAGTATTATGTTATTTTTAGTATAGTTTTGCGAAAGAGTAATGAACCCATCCATTGTAATCGATTCGTATGGCTCTGGCTGGAGTATATGTTTTGTAGCTACGCATGACAATCCTTTTGCATATCCGGCAACATTATCCTACCATTTGAAAAATAGTTTACGTATGTATAATCACCAGTGTTGGGCACTAAAGCGTTAATCCGATAACAGTTAATTAACGGAGTTAACTTTTTTTAACGGACTATTAACGGAAGTTAATTTCCATTTATCGTTATCGGACCAGTTAACTTCCGATAACTCGATATTTAGTCTGTTAAAGTCCGTTAACACGTTAACTGCGAGGAGTCATTCACGGAAGATCACCGCTCCGAGAATGAATTCAAACCGCCATAACTTCAGTCTGCCAATTCTGTCCTCTGCCGCAGTGGAACGGCTCTTCTCTCTCGGCAAGGACATCCTGAGGCCCAAGAGGTCAAGACTGGCAGTTGGGCCTAACTTTGAGAAGTTGGTCTTTCTGAAGGGCAACCAGCACATTGTGTCATAGTCTTTAATAAATGTGCCTAAAATTTAATTTTACCTTTCAGTTCCCGCCATAATAATTCTCTGGTAAATTAAAATTTAGTTAATGGTTAGTGGTTACAAGGGTTTCGAAACATGTAATCACTAATCAGTACATTTTTTATTAAAAATAAAAAAAAAAGTTATTAAGCAAAAAAGTTGCAAAACTTGATAAAAATACAGTTAAATACCTATTTGTTGTTGGATTTTGCATAAATAAACATTTTCTATGGGTTTTAAAGCTTTTTTCCTTGATTTTTTTAAATGTTAGTAAAGAAATAGTTATCGTTAACGGATTATCGTTAACTTCCGTTAACTTTGTAGTAAAATTATCGGATTATCGCTATCGGAGTTAAAAATTGGGGTTAACGGATTATCGTTATCGAAGTTAACTTTTTGGTTAACGGTGCCCACCACTGATAATCACACACAGAAACCTTTGTGCGTTCAGTCGTGTAAAGGAGGCAGCGGCAGCGCGAAAATAAGTAAATCGTTTACGTATCGTCCTAAATTTGGTAAACGAAGGTGCTTTCCTTACGTGTATCATTCCTTATAAGGTGGCATTCATAATATGAATGTAGTGATATTTTTTAATGTGACTGATCACTTCGATAATTAGTTTCCTTTGCATTTCAGGCATCATTTTGGTGCAGATAACGTAAAGAGCATCGGGTATCATACCTATAGATTGAAGGAGCTCTCGAATGACCTACTGGGAGCCATTCTCAATGTTCATACATCTGGAGAGGGGGGTACGAGAAGGTATCAGCGAAATATGGAATCCATATGTCAACTGTTCATTAAAATTATTTACAAATGGAGAGACATAAAGATGACAACAACCTTGCCCAGGAGTGGTCGACCACCGAAGATCTCACTCAGGATGATTAGGAGATTCGTTCGTGAGGTTTGCAGTAATCCGAGAGTGACATCTGAAGACCTTCAAGGATCGTTGGCAAGCGCCAACACATACGTTCATCGTTCCACAATACGAAAAACCCTGAACCGATTAAGACTTCATGGGCAGGTCGCACGACAAAAGCGGTTGCCGCTGTTATTGAAGAAACACAATGTCAACAGACGAAACTTCGCTTGGGTCCACCTGAACGACATCCCTACCACCTGGGAAAAGGATGATACATAGTACCTAATCTGAAACTAAACCCGATAACCATCTAAACAACATTGGGAAATAGGAAACGTAGAATGTACAGTGTTCCAAAACTAAAGGCCAGACAAGGGATATCCTCAACTTTGAGGGAAAATAGGTTTGTTGTCAGACGGCCATGACTATTTAACCAGTTAGCAAAGTCCATCAGGACATCCATGTGGTCGTATTTGAATGAAGACTAGACACGTGGCTCAGGACAGTCCCTAATGAGCCGGATGTACCTGGGTATCTAAGATGGAGAGCTCAGGAAAACAATTCTCTAGAACACCAAGCCAGGGCTGCAGAGGAGGGGACACCAGCCTGACATTTGGGAATAGAGAACTCGACTCGCGGAACTCTTCACAGGTTGGCAGGACACGTATGTATATACCGTATATACACGGATGGAAATATTTTGTTGAGTAAAACAAATAAATATAGGGTGGGGCACGGGAACCAAGTGTTTTTGGAATAATCAGGAAAATGATATTTATTTTTGTAAAGAAAATATATTGGTAGAACAACATTCGTAAGAACATAGCATTTCATGTCATAATAATCATGTACCGAAAATTATATCTGGCATATGATGTCCTTGGCCGTCGACGCATTGTTGAAGGCGTTTACGAAAATTGGCCTCCACTCTTCCCAGCAGGTCTCTGTTGATTTGGATGATTTGTTGACGGATCGCTTCCTTCAATGCATCTAATGTACGGGGCTTGTCCTCGTAGACACGTGACTTGAGGTACCCCCATAGAAAGAAGTCACATGTGGACAAGTCAGGGGA
Organism: Bathynomus jamesi; assembly: GCA_023014485.1. NCBI lineage: Eukaryota > Metazoa > Arthropoda > Malacostraca > Isopoda > Cirolanidae > Bathynomus > Bathynomus jamesi. The sequence goes on along the minus strand of JAJOZX010003104.1, from coordinate 486,416 downwards.
CCGAGGGGGCCATGCAATGTCACCAAATCTCGAAATGAGATGGTTGGGAAACAGGGGGCGAAGAACAGCCATTGACGCTCTGGCGGTGTGTGGCGTGGCCCCATCTTGCTGAAACCACAAATGTCGACGAGCAATACGCCTTCTTCGTAACTCAGGGATGAAAAAGGTGTTCACCATCTCAATGTAACGCCCAGATGTTATGGTAACGGTAACCCCATTTTGTTCGAAGAAATAGGGACCGATGACGCCAAACTTTCCCACCGTGCACCAAACTGTAACCTTAGGGCTATGCAGCGGTTTTTCATGGAGTTGTCGCGGATTTTCAGCAGCCCAATACCGACAGTTTTGATTGTTGACGGCCCCATTAAGGTGGAAATGGGCTTCATCACTCATTACCACCATCATGTTTTCATTCTGCTCATAAAGTGCAAGCATTTCCTGTGCAAAATTCAGTCGTTGGGGGCAATCGTTTACATTCAATTCCTGCACCATCGCTAACTTGTATGGGTGAAAATGTAATTCTTCATGCAAAATCCGTCTAACAGTACGATTGCTGATTCCGAGTGCAGCTGAATGTCTCCGAGCAGAGCGGCCTGGGCTTTGCAACATCGCTTGTCTGACCCTTTCAACGTTCTCTGGAGTACGCACAGTGCGTTGCGGCCCCTTCGGTTTTGTTTTCATTATTGAGCCTCCTGTTCGAAGATTGTTAACCCAACGTAAGATTGTGTCACGAGCGGGAACAGAGTCATTTCGATGAATGTTGAATCTGCGGCGAAACGCACGCTGAACTGCTGTCACTGACTCGCCACTCCTAACAAAATGATCATACGCGAACATGCGGTGTTCTAAAGTCCACTGCTCCATGATGGCACCTGAAAGATAAAGGTGAGTGTTAGTTAAAGTTAAATGCTATGAACCCAGGAATGGAATGCTACCTACCGCACGCCCCTCCCATTCCTAATGGCCGATTACTAGCTATTCAAAAAACACTTGATTCCCGTGCCCCACCATTGTATAAATGTGTTTCAACTCAATTTTTGTTTTATTTTTAGACACCCAAATTTTTGTTTCGTTACAAAATGAATCTTGTTGATAATTGCTGCAGTAAACAAATATTTAGTTGGTTGAGCAAAATCTGCGTACGTTTCTTTTAACCAACAATTTGTTTAAATTAAAAAAAAAAAAATTTTGAATTACTAAAATGTCTAATTTATTTTTCTGATTTTTTTTTAATCAGAATTTCTTCACTTAACTTGTTCACTTATGCACATCATATATAGGGGCCTACAGAAATAAACATGAAAACATTTTATCTTAACTGGAGTTGAACCATTTTCCCTGAGAGTCTTCACGTAACGTACAGTTACGCCATCCCGAGCTACTCGTACGAACGCGTTTAACCAATTGGTATCCATAGTTTTGCTTTGTATTAGAATTTTATTGAATAATTTTTTTAAGTGAAAAATTTTGAATCTGTGTTTGAAAATTTTTAGATTTAGAAGAAAATAAAGAAATGAACTTTTTAAACTAAAACAACTAATATTAACCCTTTATGGACGGGTGCATCCATATATATATATATATATATATATATATATATATATATATGATGAATAAAACCACGAAGGAAAGGAAACACAATTCAAAACAACGGGATCGAGTTGAAAAAGACCTTTTTTTCAATTCGATCCCGTTGTTTTGAATTCGTTCAGAACGGATTTAGACAAGAAGGGCAGAGTGCTAAAACTTTGGTAATTTTTACTTATAAATTTGTATGCTCCTCTTACAATTTTTATTTTTCAAGTTAATTTTATTTATTTTTTTATTTTTTATTTTTTGTGACCTATATATCATTCAGGCATTATCTATAAAATTGGTTGTAAACAATCCATTTGATCTTGTGTTGAATTCGGGCAAAGTGCTAAAATTGGTAGTTTTCCTTACAAATTTGTATGCTCCTCCCACAATTTTTATTTCTATATTTATTATAAATATATATATATATATTTTTTTTATATAGTCTTGAACTCTTTATTACTTCAGTGTTCCTGAGGATGTCATTAGACGAAAGCGCTTCAGCACCACTCTGTGTTTCCTTTCCTTCGTGGTTTTATTCATCATAAATATTTTCACGTGTTACTTTCGTGAAATAATTTTCATATATATATATATATATATATATACACACACACATACAGTATATATTATTATATAATATATAATATAATATATAATAATGAATAATAATAATAATAATAATAATATTATTATTATTATTATATAGTATATAATATATATATAATATATATATATATATATATATATATAATATATATATATGCATGGGTTGTTGTTCGGAAATACTGTATAATTTATATGTATTTATATAGCATTCACACTAAAATTCTACAGTAAAAAAATGAAGCCCCCAAAAAATGCTGTGGTAACTAATTAAAGCAATAATTATTCTAACCATTGTTTTATTTGATCGAAACAAAAAGCGGTCAACTGAACGTTGTTTCGGTATTTTTAATAACAGATTTTCTCTGTGTACATATTTCGTCTTTTGCATACTTTTTTCATTCTCTGCCGAATTCTTGGATTACATGGAAGGCCTTGGAATCGCTTTTTATTTTCCCTGTGGGTGTGTAACATTCATCAGTTTCTAAGGTCACATAACGGAGGGGACTTACAGCTTTACGTGGAATCTAAACCACGGGTCATTACATCACCTGAACGCGGAGGACGGTCCCCCTTTCCAATTAATCCCAGAACCCAGTGTCACTTCGCTGATCAACGGGAAGTTGCGTTACTACACTCGCCACGACATAACCCGTTTCTGATTGTAAACTACAAAATTTGAACTGACTTAAGTACTCAAACAACCTTTTAAGATGCTTTGAAACTGCGAGCAATGACAGTCTAACAGTGTTTTCTTGGTTGCCTGCAGTTTCAAAGTATTATCTAAGTCACTGCGTTTACTGCGGTTTTCTCATTCCTTCTAAGTTATTTTCTTTCACAGAAAAAAAGTTATCTTACAGAATTTTTGTTTATGAAAAAAAATCGTATCATGTAATGAACATTCAAAAAATGCTCTTGATGTATTCTTTTAAGCGCCTTCATTATTTTTGCTTACGCCTGGCAGTTCAAACTTTTATCATAAGAAATCAAGAGATAGCCCAGAAGTAACACATGTTTATAATTACATTTAATTTCCAAACATAAACATCAAAACATTTTTACAATTACTTTATTTTAAATAGAATCTTATTTTTATAATATGCACATTACGCATTACGCAAGCTATGAATTTTTGTACGTTATATTTATATAGAAGAGCCCATAGTGTTTATTGTACAGTATTTCAAACACTACACCAAAGATACGCAAATACTGTAAGAGGAATAAAAGCCGAACAACAAAAAGTTACTGAACAAAATAACGAATAAAAGCCTTCACTAATAGACGGAGTTTATTTGGTGGAAATAAACTCCGTCTATTAGCGTGGGTTTTATCGTCACATTTAGACCGCCGCGTCAAAAAGTGAAGTTTTGCATTTAGAATAAAAGCCTTACTTTTTGAAAATGTTATGCTAATGTTACACATTGATTACAGTGTTACATAAAGGTTACGTTTAAATGAATAAATGATGTACAACTTGTACATAAAATTTCTTAAGAGTGTAAAGGTTTATACATGATTTCAGTTAAAATGTACACTTGTATAATATAAGTGACTTAAGTTATTGTTATCTCTAGCTCTACAGTGTATACTCCAACTTCTATTTCTCAAAGCACAGTGATGTGAGTGCCTATATATATGTAGAGAATGTAATCCTTTTAATATCCCTTTAATACTCTTATATATTTCCATGATAACTCGCTTCTGAATATAACACATTATTTAAGGCACGTGAGCGGCATAAAATGTAAAAAATGTTCTTTCAAATAAACATTTCTATATAAACTTTTAAAATTTATAAACGATAAAAATATTTAGAAAAGCTATAATTTATAGAAAATCAAGTTCTTAAATGTGGATTGTGTATTTTGTTAGATTTTTTACCTATAAGTTTGTGATACTTCGGATTACAGTATTTTTATATGTTACATATTATACATTTCGAAACTCTCTCTCTCTCTCTCTCTCTCTCTCTCTCCTCTCTCTCTCTCTCTCTCTCTCTCTCTGTCCCTTTTCCGTATGCCAGTGTATATCCGCATATAATTCACATACATGCAAATGTTTACAAATGAAAAATTAGACTCATAAAAGCAAATTACCCAAAGCATGACATATGCGTTCAACCAGCTTGTAATAACGTGTTTAAAATCAACCTCGCAATAAAAATACGCCTAATTTATTAATTTATAATTTCTAAATTATGGTTTTTAGCACTTAAAAATTGAGGGGTATTTCTTTAAAAACTTTTGATATATATGTTTGCAGGGGAACGGTGTTTTATAGAATGTGCTGATATACTGTATATATATATACACACACACACACACACACATATATTTACTCTATACACATACATACATACATACATACACATCTATCTAGCTAGCTATATATATATATATATATTTCCTCCATACACATCTATCTATCTATCTATCTATCTATCTATCTATCTATCTATCTATATATATATATATATATATATATATATATATATATATATATATTATATATATATATTATATTGGGTATACAGCTTTAAATACGGCAGGCGTCAGATTGAAGTTAATAATCGTTATAGTTAATTATGATGTGAATAATTCGTTGTGATCCGACGTTAAGGTTCTTATTGGCATTCGTCAAAGCGACGTAAAATGACAAGTTTTGATGTAGTAATAACAGTGTTTAAATTTAATAGGGTCTAATTTCAACAGAATTATTGCATGATTCGCGACTACAATGGGCCATTACACAGAGTCCTCTATCGATGTTTTCATACAAAGAAAAATGTTTCTATTTTTTTAACATTTGGTTTTAGTTTTTACCATATATATATATATATATATATATTAACATGCAGAAATTAACGCAATAACTCGAAGTTTATAATATGTACTACATAGTAATTAAATTGTGATGTACGTAAGACAGTAGTTTCTCTATATGCTGTAGCTCAGTAGGGAAGGGGAGATGATAAAGTGGATTATATCGCATAAATTAAACAATAATTATATATCTCATCAATTCTATATATAAATATGTTTCCAATATATATATATATATATATGATATGAAATGAAAATGAAATGAAATGAAAAGGTTTATTGGCAGACCATAGTCCATATGATAAATATTATTAATGCAATGACAGTTCACATACTAAGGATAGAAATATAAACAATTGATTAGAAATAATACTATAATGTCGAAGTTAAGTGGAGCTACAGAAAGACGTTTTCATACCAGAATTCCATAGCTTAAGCCTTAGAAGATAAATGACAGGACTCATGGATAGCTTGGATAATCAGGTTGGTTGATTTTTTAATTTTTGCATTAGACTGTATTGAGCACGTCTTGTTACCTCCGGGAAGTTCGGGACATTGCGGGTAGCAAACATTTGCGAAGCTGAGCATCTCGGGGGTAATTTATGTAAGAGTCTAAAAGACCTGTTGTACATCAGATTTAGGGTTCTGCCAGAACCTTTTTTATAATTCACCCAGAGTTGCTGTCCGTATATATTACTGCAGAAAGTAGGAAAGAGAGTGTCTTTAGCTTCACTTGTACAGAATCGAAAGTTCCTTTTGGTCATATTCGCTTTAGCACACAGGGTTCGAGATTGTTTTCTTATATCCGAGTCATCACTCAAGAAGCTGGTAATAGTTTGACCCAAATACTTAAACTCTTGCACTTCCTCAGTTACTTCACCATTCATTTTAAACCTTATATGTATCATCTGGCTGATTACAGCTTTTAGGATGAAATTGCATAACCTTAGTTTTTGTAATATTAAAAAGAATATCATGTTTCTGCGAATACACTTCGCAGACTTTTAGTAGCCAATCCAGACCTTTAACAGATGGACTTATTAACACCATATCAATTAATTATCATCAGCATTAACTAAGTTATTTATCCTTGTGCTATCTATACAATATATATATACATATATACACACACACACAGAGTGGCCACAAAGTCTCTTTGCGGTGAAAGTACAGCATATCTGTATGTTGTCCTTGTTTTTTATGCAAAGGGACTTTGTGGCCACCCTATATATATATATATATATATATATATTGTAATAATGCTATAAGTTGGAAAAGTTTCTCACCGTCGGGATGAGTCATGCAGAGTATAATTTAACATTGTTTATTGCCAAACGTTTCGGAGAAGATACTCCGTCATCAGTGGTTATACAAAATACAACTTTGTTAAATATTAAAATATGTTTTGTCAGTATCGAATTCAAACATTCAAAACAAAGAAATGTTGAATTATGTTAATCCTATCTCATGCATCTAAAATGCATTAACATTATTTTCACACTATACAACTTTTAAATTCAGTATATATATATATATATATGAGACAAGGCGTCATATCCTGTATGAAATTGATCTACGGATCCGTATTATATACGTATAAGACACTTTATACTTTAATATGGTCACGTTGATTTTTTCATTTTCTTTCAAAGTAAATATAAAAATTGCCCTTAGAAAAGATTTAAATCACCTTAAAATGGGTATGATATGGTGAGGTCCATTTGGATGGTGCCTTAGTAACCGAAGTTGCCGAGACTGTCCATGTTTCAAGAGGACAATAGCCTCCAAGGTCATTATATCATGATGGACAACAATGAAAAATGTACAATCAAGCACAATAGTAAGCACAAAGCAATATTCACGAATGGATTGTAAATCGCGAGCGGAAGATAATTGCATCACAATCTGTCCAGAGTTTAATTAACGTAGTCTGCAACGACGACAATGCATTGTTGCAGTCAAAATAACTAAAAGAGAACTAAACAAAAAAGATTTAGTGCTTCACAATTCGTGACGACGCTGTTCTGTCACATTGTTTCAGTTTATTTTCCGCTCCCTTTTGTGCTTATTTGATGCAATTTGTTTTTTTGTCAGTGTCTTTCTTTGTGCATACACCCCCTCAACACACGCTATTCTTCGTGAAACATGGACAGTCTCGGCGACTGAGGCACCAGCCATAAAGGGACCCTCTAATATTACGTCCATTTTAGCGCCATTTACATCTCTTCTAAGGGTCATTTTTATATTTACTCTGAAAGAAAAGCAAAAATCAACCTGAGCATATTAAAGTATTAAGTGTTCTACATATAATACGGATTCACAGATCGATTTGATAAAGGCTGTGACGCCTTATCATCAAGTGTGAAATATGAACGAGAAATGTACAGGCGCTTTCAAACTCTTGAGCGGTAGTGTGTATATATATACATACACACACGCAGAAACTGAAAACTGCTCAAATTAAACAGAAAAAATTGTGAAGTTTGGTACCACTTTGCCAACACCAGTGATTCACTGAATAACATACCTCATATAAAATACAATTAACTTTTTATTTATAATGATATATAAACCTCATCGAAGTCACTTCGTCAGCTTAATGAGAAATACATTAGAAACTATACTATGCTTTCATCTTTAAGACTAATTGGTGTTTAGTCAAAATATTTGAATGTGAGGCGCCATCTATTGGAAGAAATATTAATTAAATCCCCTTTCAGTTTATCTTCATTTACAGAGTGTCATTACGTGCAAGTTAATTTTCATAGGTTAACGTGCAAGAATATATTAACAGTAACTTAAATTTTAACACAAAATACAATATCTGGAATTCAAAACCTCTTCTCTGGATAAAGAATTTTTCTTAAGTCGCGCTTTTTGTGTGTGTGTGTGTGTGTGTGTGTAGCCAACTGGGCATAAGTGAGGTCGTGTGTATGATAATGCACATATGTAGTGGGATTTTTTGTGAGGTAACACTTTTGGCATCTCGGAACATCAAAATTATATAAAAAAAGAAGAACCATTTTTACGGTCGGAAAAAAGATATGTTGGTCTTCATTAGGTAAGGTTAGTTTGTTGAGGTTTGGTTAGATTAGGTTAAGCTAGATTAGCGAGTACCTCAATATTTAATGACTTAACAGAAAACACCCTTCGAGTTCTCAGTTACGTTTAAGACCTTTACCGTGCCCGTCTTGTTTCAATGACACTAAGGTTATGTGTTAGGTTAAATTAGGTTTGATTAAGTTTTTAGATATATGGATTTTAAAACATATTCATTTGAAAAAAGTCGGTACCTCGCTTATGCAGAGATGAGAGGAGCATATGTGTGTGGTGTGTGTATTAACTTGCGGTCATGAAACTTGGCACGATTATTGCGGAAGGATGGGAGTTCATGCGCCACAACACACTTGAAGTGTCCTTCCCTTTGAAAAATTATGTGATGAATCCGTGCAGTGTAATTTCTTATCACGGCCTCCAGCGTTCCTTTGATTCAGTCTTTATTGACATCGATGAGCCAATACGTTTGCCTTGACATCCTCCAAGAACAGTTCATTCCGTTTCTTATGGTCCAAGACAATGGTATATGGACAGTTATTTCAGCACGACGGTGCAATGTATAGCAAATGTAATTTTGGACATTTTGCATTAAACTTTTGGCTCAAAAGTCCTATATCCACACTTTTATGAGTAGCTGCGATCTTTTGAAAGTGACATAATTAATCAATATACAGTATATAAATGAATTTAATTTTTTTTAAATTTTTTGTCTGAATACTTATATATATATATATATATATATATATCAGTGGCGACTCGTGACATTTTTGTTTCAGGCATGCAATGTTATGGAATGGAAGAAAAACATCCGCCTAACCCTCTTGCCCAAACTTTGCATATTGTTTACATAGAACTTAGCAAATTAAAGGTGTTTTACAAACTTTTGGGGACCTCTTTGAAGGAAAGTTCATTTAATGTTAGGCTTAAATATGCGAACAAAAAATTAGACATATTTATATATAGTAGTTACCGAATTGATCTAAAGAAAAAGATACAAATTTAAAATTTACCTTAAATAATTGTGAAGCATTATTTGAATTGAAATTCTGCTCTCCTAGTTTTCCTGCAAAATTCTTCGATGACCAAATTGTAAAAGTACTCTAGATTCTCCATAAGCTTCTTGAGGAAATTTTTTTCATTGAAATTAAGGCAAGATTAGATAGCCTTTCTTCACTTTGGGAACTCCGTAAATAACTTTTAATTCTTTTAAGCGCAGAAAATGATCGCTCAACACTTGCTGTCGATATTGGTATAGTTAATAAAATTCGTCAATTTATATATTTCCTTAAGACCTTTGTGCATTTCGCTTTCCAGTAGATATTTTAGGAGCTCAGCAACATTCTTTTTGGCAAAAGATTTGTGCGAATTAAAACACACAATTCAGAACGGAGACGAGGAAACTCAAAAAATGAATTGTAGCTTCTTTTCAAAGATTCAAAAGCTCTCTCTGGAAAGTAACATCATAGAACTCAAATTTTTTGCAATCTAAAAGCTCAATGAATTCCAATTTTTCCATTGAACTGAAACGCTCTTTCATTTGAAGAAGTATATTATCGAATATTTCATGAAATAGTTGACTATACTTCTCTTGTGGAGAAGACTCTGTTTCCTTTTACATACAGGTTCACCACATCTTTCTGTTATCAAGTCCCACATATCTGCAAATTTTTGTATCCCTTATTTGTTTGATTTTTTTCATAGTGCTTTCAACGGTGATTGAGCTATACACAATATCCATAGATTTTGTTTGCAGCACATTAAATAGATATTCAGTAAAAGGAAAAATTGAAGAAATACTTCTAATAAAAAATTTAAATCGAAAGTATCGATACCAGCAAGCAATCCGCGTGCACTATTTTTTGTTTTTTCATCAATTTCTTTGGGTTTTCAAGAATGCTTTTTAAAAGATCTATTATCTTCTTTATTTTCCTTAACTCTTTCAACTAGACGAGATGAATAGTTCCACCGCGTTGGAGCCAGTTTAGGGAAACGCTTTCCAACAACTTTGTCAAGCATTGAAGTTCGCTTAGTTGAACTGCTGAAAAATGATGACAAACTTCCTAATACTGAAAAAAAATTATTACATTCGGAAATTTCAGCGACAGCTTGGATAAAACAAGGTTAAGTTTATGGGCGTAGCAGTGAAGAAAAATAGCCTCTGGTACAGTTTCTCTAATCTTGTTTGTACTCCATTAAGATCGCTCCCCATAACAGCAGCACCGTCGTAGGTTTGAGCAACTAATTTTTTCAACAGCCCAGTTCACCTAGTTGCCTTATAGATAAATCAGAAATCGCTCCTGCACTTCTATCATTGCTGACGTCATTGAATTTTATAAATCGTTCACAAATCTCTCCATGTTTATTAACATAACGAACAACAGTAGAGAGTTGAGAAAAACAGCTGACATCAGATGTTTCATCTAATAAAATCGCCACATACATGCAGTCGATAAGCTCACGTTTTATTTGTTCTAACATAACTGCACTAATAGATTGAATTATGTCATTCTGAATAGCAGATGATGTTCCCTTAAAAACAGTCGCAGTTTTTAAATGGTTTTGAAGCTTTTCATCGAATTCTCCCATACAAAATACCAATTCAATATAGTTACCCCTATTGTCAGCGTTTTCTTCTTCATTGTGACCGCGAAATGCTAATTCTTGCATACCTAAAAAACATGTTATCCTAATCAAACGTTTCAAAATTTCTCGATTCTTATTAACTTCTTCGTTATGTCTGGAAATGGCAACTGATTTCTGCTTGTCGAGTATTAAATCAATTCTTTCTGACTTTCCAAATGTTTTAAGATCAACAAATGCATTTATGTGAGCAAGAGATTTTTCATGGCGAGAAATTGCAGTATGTAAATTGTTTAAATCGTCGTATCCACGACTAACAGAATTTGAATGCACCTATAAAACTGAATGCATGCCGTATTATTTTCATTAATTAAAAAAAATCAGAACAAAGCTTTTTAATTATTTTTAGTAAAAATATTAAGTAAATTTTCTAAGCATATTTTAAAACATATTGCCTTTTGAATTTAGCTATGAGGCTCAAAAAAATATCTTATGGATAGTGAGAAGTCTCCTTAAAAAATTGCCCAAGGCAAGGCGGTGTAAACAAAATCATGTCTTATTTCACTAGACAATTAAGAACATTTTTCTGTACCCAGACTGAATTAGTGAATGCTTTAGCTACAAGTATTTCGATCTGTGTACAGAAAAATGTTCTTAATTGTCTAATGAAATAAGACATAATTTTGTTTACACCGCCCAATAGCCAGTACATGCGTGATTGAAGCCTTAGCCTATTTTTAGTTTCTGAAAATTATTTTTGTCAATTATAATCCTTACTTACATCTGAAAAGAGAACATATTTAACGCGCATGCATTGCATGCGTTGCATTCATTAAGAAATCGCCACTGATATATATATATATATATATATATATCAGTGGCGTGCATTCAGGGTAAGCTAGGTAAGCGCCGCCTACCCTAATAAAAATCTTTTTAAAGATATTAAAGACAATACCATATTTTTCAGAATAGTCTGTAATACATACCCACTAGCCAGTTATGAAGTTTATCATTAGCCACTATAATTACTATAATTATACAATATGTACATATAGTGCGTGTGCTCGCACGCAATACCACTTACCTTGTAGACGTACCCACCGCACGCCACTGATATATATACAGTATATAACGGGAAGTTAGCACTTTAATAATAATGATAATGGTTACGGTTAATTGTTAATGATTGATTGTTAATGATAAGGCTGGGGTCACCATGATCTTTTCAGATCGAATAATGTCATTAATTAGGTTGATCGATAGAATGAGTTTTCTTCCTTTATTAAACAAAATAAATGAATTATGAATAAGACAAATAAAAGTTGATTGTTTACAGTTGAAATTAAATGTGCACTTGAATAATGACTTCAATATTAATAACGCGCGAGGTAATGATTATTCTTTATATAAAGTTAGGTGAATGACATCAGGCCAAAATGAGGCCTGAAGAATGATGTTCACATGATGGTGGCTTTCGTGTCATTGGTTCTTCGGAGAGAGAGGTCGAGGTGCGTCGAGAATTCCTTGTAACGAGGTTGAGGTGTGAGGCAAGGCATAAGGACATGCCTTTAGTGAAATCCTCGCGATGTGATGTCATCTTAATCGTGGCCGTGTCGATGGAACATCGCAAAAGTATTTGCAAACGTCTCTGCCACTATATATATATATATATACACGTGGCTCCGTAGTGTAGTGGTTAGCACGTCTGACCGGCAATCGGAAGATCCTGGTTCGATTCCCGGGCGGGTGCCTTATTTTTCATTTGTTTGTTATTTCTCTTCCTCGTGTGCAGAACACTCCTCTATACTTACGTCGTTTCTATACGTTAATATACTGCGCGTCATTGCAGTTATATATATATATATATATATATATATATATATATATACCTGAACGGCAGAAAAATCGGTCCACTTGGAATATCGCGAAAGACAAAAAAAATGGGGAGGCAACCAAATAACGAGACAAAACAACGTCAGCTGTGAACACACTAGCTGTAAAGAATTTTTGACTTCTTTTAAGAATTCGACAGTCTGACATTCAGTTGCTCTTAGACTGGGTGCCTGCCACTTTTTTCTTCCACTCGTGGAAGTAGGCATTTGCGTTTAGTAACAGATAGACTTCTAATTCTTTTGGTTTCAGAATTGGACATTTACAATGGATTTGAGTGCCGTGAACGTCGCAAGAGTCGTCGCCCTAATTGAAAATGATCGTAGCCAGCATTACGTCGTCGATGAGCTAGGAATTCCAAGAACAACGGCTCGACGTGTCTACCAACGTTATGTGGAGACAGGAGAGTACACCCGAAGACCAGGATCTGGAAGATCGCGCTGCACAGCTGTCCGTGACGATCGTTTCATTATCTTGAATGTTTTGCGAGATCGTCGCTTGACTGCCACAAACGTCCGCAATGAGCTGGAAAGGTCTCGAAACGTCAGTGTATCGAAGCGAACCGTTAGAAGGAGACTTATGAAAAGTGGCTTACACACTAGACGTCCAGCAATGGACCCGGAATTGCTCCCACACCACCGCAATGCTCGTCTTGCTTTCGCTCGTGAGCATGTCAATTGGACTATGGTCCAGTGTGGACGAGTATTGTTCACGGACGAATCAAGATTTAATCTTCGAACACCTGATGGACGGAAAAGAGTGTGGAACAGGAGAAAGATTCACCCCGTGCACTATCTTCAATTAGGGCGACGACTCTTGTGACGTTCACGGCACTCAAATCCATTGTAAATGTCCAATTCTGAAGCCTAAAAGAATTAGAAGTCTATCTGTTACTAAACGCAAATGCCTACTTCCACTAGTGGAAGAAAAAAGTGGCACTAGCAGTATAAGAGCAACTGAATGTCAGACTGTCGAATTCTTAAAAGAAGTCAAAAATTCTTTACAGCTAGTGTATTCACAGCTGACGTTTTGTCTCGTTCTTTGGTTACCTCATAGACTATATTTTCGAATTTCAAAACTTTTATAAACAGAAGCTTGCCCACTTTTTTGCTTTTCGCGATATTCCGAGTGGGCCGATTTTTCTCCGCAGTATATATATATATATATATATATATATATATATATATATATATAATATTATATATATGCGCCTCGGTGGTGTAATGGTTAGCATCGCTGACTACGAATCCATCGGCCCCAGGATCGAGAAGCACTGATGGCAGGCGGCGCGCAGCAAAATCCAGCTGTTCATCCTTCCACACAATGAAATTGGTTGGTAGATAAATGGGTACCTTCGGTAGCCTAGTGGTTAAAACGCTGGGCTGCTGATCGGGAGGTCGTGAGATCGAGTCCGGGTGAGGACTTTGTGAGTTCTGACCGCCCGTGGTGGGGCGTGGATCGTATTCTACGTTAAACTATAGGTCTGAAATGGAGCGACAAACTTGACCTTCGTCAGAATGAACAATTCGGGAGAAGGCAAATCTAAGGTTAACCGAGGTTATATATATAAATATAATGTATATCCACTATATCAAAGCTTCTCAACTAAATCATAATTATCCGTAATTTGCTCATTATTTTTAGATTACATTTAAGCTTGTCGCTACGTTAGCCCTTTGAGTAGTTTCAATCTCTCTCTCTCTCTCTCTCTCTCTCTCTCTCTATATATATATATATATACATAATACATATATATATTAATTCATTTGGTTTTAAGGGAATAAGGGCAAAATAAAGTAATATAACTGGTTAGCTTTCTGCGACTCGTTGACTCGTTGGGTTCCCTTCATTCCGGCGAAACTTAATGATAAGAAAAGGAAGTATCATTAGCCATTAGGAACATTAAGGAAGTAGGAGGGAAGGAAATGCTTGGATAAGGAACTGAAATATGGTAACCGTTGTTATATAGGCCACCACACCCAAAACAGTATCTTTGGCTCTTTGGCTGTATTTACCTTTCTCTGGTAACAGAAGAAAGGAGAAAAAGCAGTGGGGGAGGAATATTCTTCCGACTCTATCACCACCGGGATCTGTTTTATGCTGACAATTGGCATTACTTTAATTGGATCTGAATTAGCATAAAAGGTTATTCTTTATAACTATCTTTGTGTTAGATAAGTCTCCCTATATGGGGGGGGGGCGAGAGAGAGAGAGAGAGAGAGAGAGAGAGAGAGAGAGAGAGAGAGAGAGAGAGAGAGAGAGAGAGAGAGAGAGAGACTTATATATATATATGAAAATTATTTCACGAAGGTAACACGTGAAAAATATTTATGATGAATAAAACCACGAAGGAAAGGAAACACAAAATGGTGCTCAAGCGCTTTCGTCTAATGACATCCTCAGGAACACTGAAGTACATAAAAAGGTTAAGCCTATATATAGGTTACAGAAAGAAAAAAAAGAAAAAAGAAATAACATACATACAACACCACACATATATATATATATATATATATATATATATACATACATATCTATATATACAAATACATACATACATACATACATACATATATATACAATAAACAGAGAAGTAAAAATAATAAAAATTAAAAATTAAAACCTTAAAGGATTACCAGTGAGGCGTACAGATTTGTAAGGAAAAATATCGATTTTTTAGCACAAGATCAAATGGATTATAAAAATACAAAAATTATACTGGAACTCTGCCGGGTTTTAACACAATGCTGCCTATGGTCAGGTTTCGATATATATAAAAAAAAATAAAATGCAAATTAAAAGTTAATCGATTTTTAGCACAGATCAAATGGATTATAAAAATACAAATTTATACTGGAACTCTGTCCGGGTTTTAACACACTGCTGCCTATGGTCAGGTTTTGATATATAAAAAAAAAATAAATAAAATGCAAATTAAAAGTTAATAAAGTAGAAGACAAGTTTACCAAAGATTTAATGTTTTACCCTTCTTATCTAAATCTGTTTTAAAGGAATTCAACATAACAGGATCGAGTTGAAAAAGACCTTTGCTTATGTTGAAGTTATTTGAAAGTTGGATAATGGCAGACTCAAGAATATTTCTATTAACAATGTTGCTTGAATGGAATAAAACTGAAGCATTATTCCAATCAATACAGTGGGCTAACTCTGACAAATGGACAAAAAGGGCACTGGACAACTGTCCTGTTCTAACGGAATATTGATGCTGTTTTATACGTGTGTGCAAATCCTTTCCCGTCTGACCTATGTAAAAGGAATCACATTGTTTACAACCAATTTTATAGATAATGCCTGAATTATTGGTAGGCTATTTTTTACTATGATATTTTTCACAATATTGTTATATGAAAATACTACATTAATATCCAAAAGTTTAAGTACATTAGCAATGCCTAAAAGCCCGGGAAAAATGGAAGTACTAAAATATTTTTTGACAAAGTACGAGTGTTAATATTGACACGATAGAAAGTTCGTTTTGCCTTGTTGAGACAAGATTCCATAAACGCAGATGGATAACACAAATCACTTCCAATACCGTTGATTTTTTCCAATTCGGCATCGATGTATTCCGGAATGGCGATCCTAAGGGCGCGGAGAAACATTGATGAAAATATGGCCTTCTTAGTGGGGGTATCATGTCCCGAGTAAAAGTGTACGTAGGACAAATTGTTTGTCGTTTTCCGATAGATACTAAACTTAAAACCTGGGCTTTCCCTATGTACACGCACATCCAAAAATGGGATTGAATTGTCTTGCTCAACTTCTAAGTAAACTTAATGGAGGGGACTTGATCATTTAACTGAAGGAGGAAGCTATCCAGGTCACGATTCATGGCCAGATACACAAAATATCGTCGACGTACCGCAACCAAGGGATGCCAACCCCCAGGATTCTCGGATATAGGTAATTTCGAAAAACTCCATATAAATATTGGAGAGGAGGGGCGATAAGGGGTTGCCCATAGCCATCCCAAAAACTTGTTGATAATACTCGTTATTGAAAGTGAATTTACAGTCTTTGATGCAAAGCTTAATGAGTTCCAAAACAATGTGTGAAGGTAGTGGCAGGTCATACTTATGTAATTCTTGGGAGAGAAAGTCAAGCATATCGTCAATCGGCACTTTTGTAAACAATGAACAAACATCAAAACTAATCAATTTATCGTTAGTTTCAGTACGTGCATTATTCAATTTTTCCGTAAGATCCATGGAATTTTTTACATGTGAATCAGAGATAGTTCCGAGAATGGGGGACAAGACTTTGACAAGCCATTTGGAGAGTTTATAAGTAATAGAGCCCACCGAGCTAATAATAGGGCGCATAGGGTTACCAGGTTTGTGGGTTTTAATAAGACCGTAAAGGTAGGGCAGAGCAGGTGAAGTGGACATGAAAAGCGGAATTAAGTTCTTATGATCTTTGCGAAGGCGTTTCAAGCCACTATTAAATGATTTGATGACGTCATCCTGCGGGTTCTTCCTAAGTTTGGTGTATGTGGCGGGGTCCTGGAGAAGCTCGTTCATCTTTACATAGGTCAGACGGGAAAGGATTTGCACACACGTATAAAACAGCATCAATATTCCGTTAGAACAGGACAGTTGTCCAGTGCCCTTTTTGTCCATTTGTCAGAGTTAGCCCACTGTATTGATTGGAATAATGCTTCAGTTTTATTCCATTCAAGCAACATTGTTAATAGAAATATTCTTGAGTCTGCCATTATCCAACTTTCAAATAACTTCAACATAAGCAAAGGTCTTTTTCAACTCGATCCTGTTATGTTGAATTCCTTTAAAACAGATTTAGATAAGAAGGGTAAAACATTAAATCTTTGGTAAACTTGTCTTCTACTTTATTAACTTTTAATTTGCATTTTATTTATTTTTTTTTTATATATCAAAACCTGACCATAGGCAGCAGTGTGTTAAAACCCGGACAGAGTTCCAGTATAAATTTGTATTTTTATAATCCATTTGATCTTGTGCTAAAAATCGATTAACTTTTAATTTGCATTTTATTTTTTTTTATATATATCGAAACCTGACCATAGGCAGCATTGTGTTAAAACCCGGCAGAGTTCCAGTATAATTTTGTATTTTTATAATCCATTTGATCTTGTGCTAAAAATCGATATTTTTCCTTACAAATCTGTACGCCTCACTGGTAATCCTTTAAGGTTTTAATTTTTAATTTTTTATTATTTTTACTTCTCTGTTTATTGTATATATGTATGTATGTATGTATGTATGTATTTGTATATATAGATATGTATGTATATATATATTATATATATATGTGTGTGTGTGTATGTATGTTATTTATTTTTTCTTTTTTTTCTTTCTGTAACCTATATATAGGCTTAACCTTTTTATGTACTTCAGTGTTCCTGAGGATGTCATTAGACGAAAGCGCTTGAGCACCATTTTGTGTTTCCTTTCCTTCGTGGTTTTATTCATCATATAGATATATAAATATAATGAACATCCGCAAGAAAAAATTAAAATTGATTTCAAGGCCTTTCGTGTATTCAACAGTACACCTCGTTGTACATGCACGAAAGGCTTTGGAACCATTTTCCTTTTCCTTGTGGGTTTGCATCATTTATTTATTTCACGTGTTTAAGTGTGAAAATTCAGCCTATATATATATATATTATATATATATATATATATATATATATATATATATATATATATATATGTGTGTGTGTGTGTGTGTGTGTGTGTGTATATATATAAATTGGGGATGACGATGCCTGTTCGTTTATACACACCTAAACGGCTGGGGCCGCGAGGGTAATATGCACTAAATTTAGTATACACATTAAAGGAGAACCAAAGAAGGTTTTAATAACACACTCGCACCTTCCAGTCTTCTCTAGGTTGTCTTTCGGATGGCTTTTGCTGTGCAAGGCGCAGCGGGCACTCTAGAGTATAGATATATATATTATATAATATATATATATATTATATATAATGGGAAAGTGCCTGCGAGGAGTTCATTCCTACTTTGCGAAGAATTTGGACATACTTTCCTTTATCGCATGTTTATTTATGATTGAACAAATGTATATACTGTTTAGATGTAGGATTATCATGTAATAAACAAAACATGATACTTTACAGAACCAAAATGAGAAATAAAGACGCCAAAAAAGGATAACATCGAACAGATCAGGAGTCCCAAAATTCCAAGAATCGATAAACTGGAAAAAAAAGTTTAGTTTGTCTGCGTCTAAACCTTGGAAAAGGATATATACAGTATATATATATATATATATAGAGAGAGAGAGAGAGAGAGAGAGAGAGAGAGAGAGAGAGAGAGAGAGAGAGAGAGAGAGAGAGAGAGAGAGAGAGAGAGAGAGAGAACGATTACGGGGCGTCAAAATTCAAGGTGTATCATCATCAGAATCAGAAGTACGCAGCTCAGTGCCACAGGGTACAATGCTGCTCCACTCCTGTTCATAATCATGCTAACAGACATAGACAGTGGAGTAAACAGCAACAGTATAGTAACATCCTTTGCGGACGATACAAAGATCAGCAGAAAAATCAGCGATGCAAATGAAGTGGAGGCCTTGCAGAGGGTCACGAACAAAATATACAAATGGTCAGAAGACAACGATATGACATTTAACACCGAGAAATTTCAGCTCTTAAGATATGGTAGAAATGAAGAACTTAGACTGCATATTATGCTCCAGATAGATAGGAAATTCAAAGCACGAAAGCGGTCGACTTGGGGGTAATAATGACCGATGATGCCAAATTCGAGACACAAAATCAGATAGCAATAAACAAAGCAAAAAGAGTCGCGGGACAGGTACTAAGAACGTTCAAAAGGAGGGACAAGACAGTAATGATTCCCCTGCTGAGAACACTGATCATACCAAAACTTGAATACTGCTCAGTTTTGACGTCCCCATATAAAAAGGAAGAAATTAATAAACTAGAAGAAACGCGGAGACATTTCATAGCCAAGATTGATGGCTGCAAAGGACTCAACCACTTTGAAAGACAAGGTAAACTAAATCTGTACTCCCTGGAAAGAAGAGAGAGGTATACCATAATTTACATATGGAAAATTATAGAAAAAATGGTACCAAACCTTAAACTAAACCCAATTACCATCCAAACAACGCTGGAAAATAGGAAAGGCAGAATGTGTAGTGTTCCCAAATTAAAGGCCCGACAAGGGACCTCCTCAACACTGAAGGAAAATAGCTTTGTTGTCAGAGGGCCAAGACTTTTCAACCAGCTTCCAAAGCACCTCAGAAACGTTAAAGGGGTCAAAGTTGAAGTCTTCAAGAGAAGACTAGATGCCTGGCTCAGGACAGTATCAGATAAACTGGGTGTACCTGGCTATGTGCGGTGGAGAGCGCAAGACAGCAACTCGCTCCTCTACCAAGCCAGGATTAGAGGCAGGGTCACCAGCTTGAGCTTTGTGTGAAGAAAGACTGATGCAAGGAACCCTAACGAGTTAACGAAGTATATAACGGGTGTGCCATAAAAAAAGTGTACATTTTAAAAAGGCTATAAAATCAACATTTGTCATTTAATTTTAATAAAACTTCTACACAATAAAACATATGTATTTATCTATATGCAAACAAGTTTTCAGAGTAAAATATCAAATAATTCAAATTTATCAACATTTAACGAAAGAGTATGATTTTTCTACTTAACATGCAAAAATTATTAAACCTTTTAAATATTTTTTTATACAAATAATTTTTAATGTAAAATTTACCTGAAATTATTAAAAAAATTGTTCGAAATGCTGTCCTTCCATTTCAATAACTTTTTTTATTCTTGGCCGGAATTCATCTATGGCTCGATTTACTCATTCCTGTGGAAGCTCTTCCCATTTTTGAATGATGATCTCGCGTAAATGAGCGACATCTTTTATCCTAGTTCTGTAGACTCGCTCTGCTCTGTTCTCCCATATTCCGGCCAAGAATAAAAAAGTTATTGAAATGGAAAGACAGCATTTCGAACAATTTTTTTAATAATTTCAGGTAAATTTTACATTAAAAGTTATTTTTATAAAAAAATATTTAAAAGGTTTAATAATTTTTTCATGTTAAGTAGAAAAATCATACTCTTTCGTTAAATGTTGATAGAATTTGAATTATTTGATATTTTTGTCTCAAAACTTGTTTGCTTATAGACAAATACATGCGTTTTATTGTGTAGAAGTTTTATTAAAATTAAATGACAAATGAATGTTGATTTTATAGCCTTTTTAAAATGTACCCTTTTATAGCACACCCGTTTTATATATATATACAGTATATATATATATTATATATATATATATATTTTTTTTTTTTTTTTTAAGTTCAGGAAGAACCGATTCGCCTCTATTTAAAAGGGCATATCTCAGCGGAAAAACAAAGAAAAAGGGAGAGGAAAGACAGAGGAAAAAGAAAGGGTGGAGAGGACAGTCGAAGTGGAAAAAGACCAAGGATGACAAGGACTGCAGGGTCGAGCCCCATCATCCTTGGGTGCTAGGGCCGGGAGGGCGCACGTGAAACCTTCAGGAACAAGCACGTACAAACGAGCACAAAGAGCACTCAAGAGCACGAGCTTAGAACCCCCTTGCGGGGATATATATATAATATATATATATACACAAGGTGCTTCAGGTCGACCCTAGAAATACCAAATACCAAATACAAACTACAAATTCCGCCAATTTCCATACAAGTTTACAATAATATACAGGGTGCTCATAAGTTATAAATACACTTTACAGTTTTACATATAAAATTATAAAATTTAATATATATATATATATATTTAAAACAAAAAGATTATATATATATGAGAACTAAACCGTAATGGATATGCCTTATGCATGGCAGTACAAATGCTAAAACCCTTTGCACAAATCTAATTTCCAAATAAATATATCGTAATGAATTTATGAGTCAGAGATGCTATAGAGAAAATTACGCAGTGGAGAAAACTGGCTTAGTTTTGGTATATAATTTCTACAGCTTAATTGACCGACAAGGAAACTCGCTACCCACATAAAAGAAAAAGGGAATTATTCGCATAAACTTTATATATATATATATATATATATATATACCCGGGTGCGGCAAAAGTAACGCCCTTTTTAGTTTATTCTCTTTTATTGTAGGAAATAAATCAATTACAGCATTTTAAGAGAAATAATAAGGTTTTTAAGAAAAATACAGCATTTTAAGAAAAATAATAAGTACTTTCTCAGTAAAAACTAAAAATAACTGGAATTTAATTAATTTGTGGTTGGCTCAATACACCTTAAAAAAGATGTACAATTATTAAAAGGGCGTTACTTTTGCCGCACCCGTTTTATAATATATATATAGATATATTGGAATATGAGGGCCATTCTCTTTCCTTTTCGTACGACAGGTTATGTGCCTTTAAGGAAGACGATAAAACGTTGAAATTTTGTTTATAAAGAAAATACAAAAGTGATAAGAATTTTGATTACCATATTTATTGGTATAAAAATTCCTTCTCGTCTGGTTTGGCTCACTCGCGGTTTATTTATTTTGTATAGTCTTTACGACTGCTACTAACTGAAATCTAAAAAATAAATAATTGTGTTGAATAGCTTCCATATATATATATATATAATATATATATAATATATATATATATATATATATATATATGATGCAAACCCACAGGGTTTAATTGTGTTTAATTGTGAAATTCATCCCATATATATACCTTTCAACCTTTCAAATGTTCCGCGCGATGATTCCTCATTTCACGAAGGTTAAACTTGTCGCCCTCCTCTCAAGTTGGCTTGGTGAAGTAGTTGCACGAGCAGCAACTTGCCATGGACGATACCCGCCCAAACATTGACGGCGAACCGTTCTTGATGAGCATGCACCCGTGTAGCATGTGGATTTGCGTGCGCCCACACGTGAGAATTGTGCACGTTAAACACACCCTCACGTGTGAAACAGGCCTCATCTGAGAACAGCACATAAGCCGGAAAATTAGGCTGCACCGCTGTCTGCTGCAGAAACCAGCGTGCGAATTCCACACGAAGAGGGTAATCCCGAGGTTGTAATGCCTGGACTCTCTGACGATGAAATGGATGTAACTGCTGCTCGTGCAACACTCTCCAGACCAGGTCGTGGTTCACACCGAGGATACGTGCAACACCTCGCGTGCTTGCGCTTGGATTGTCCTCAAATCGCCGTAGGATTTCTTCTTCCATGTCAGGAGTGCGCACGTTTCTCTCCCGACCAGTGTCATGCATGTTTGCATGGAATGTTCCAGTTTCTCGCAGTCACCGATGCAAATGCGCAAACGTTTGGTGGTTTGGCACACGTCTGTTTGGGAAGCGCTGTCGGTACAACCTCGCAGCAGCTCTTCCGTTTCCATTGGCAGCCCCATACACCATATGCATGTCAGCCATCTCAGCAGTCGTGAACGCTCCATGTTACGCGTACTACGTCCGATTTAAGAATGCCCGCGGCAAGCGCGAGTCTAGCCCACTTCACCTTTTAGCCAATTGCAGCGGCGCCCTCTCGCGCCGAATGGTGACGTCAGCGGACATACACTTATAGACGAAAAGGGTTTGTCTTGGTGTTGCCTATCCCCCATTACAATTTGTACAGAAAGTTTTCAAACACCCTGTATATATATGCCACTGAATGCAAGCAGTTATTTTTTATATGCTAACTGAACCGAACATTATTCAAAGCCCTTCTTTCTTCCAGTAAATGAAATGAGGTATTTGGCAAACGTGACGTTCGTATCAGTCAATAAACATATCTCGTAAATATGTACTGTGAGTTAGATGATTTATAATCTAAGGAACATTTTGGGGAATGGGAACTGATTCAATGCGGAGTTTTTGAATTATCGAGAAATTCGTCTTTTTTTGTTTTTCCTTTACGAGGTACTGCATGTGGTCCCCGCTGAGGAACACTTTGCAGTGTATAATGGCTTCTGCTAGATTTTATCGACATTTTAAAGATCTTCGGAACTGCTTAACAAATCGACCCAAAACTTGACGTATACATGATTTATGGAGATGGCCCGAGTCGATTATTCAAAGGAAGTCGCTTCGTTAACACTGAAATGTGACCGTTTTCAATCCAGAACGGTCGAAGTTGAGGATCTGTTGTCGTCTCTTGTAGGTGTACTTTTCAGTAACATTATGTTGGTGCTGCCACACGTGACGTCATATTATTTGTGTAAACTTTAAGTCGCTCATAAAGCATCCATGCAGTATCCCTCGCGGGATTCGAACGCTGTTATATGAACCCGCTGAACAAGAGGCCAACGTGGTAACCGTCAAACTACGCCACCATCGAAATCTGACACAACGAGGAAGAAGGGTACAAGCCAGTGATTATTCGCATTATATATGTATATAATACGGTACTGAAGGTCTGTGGGTACCGTTACCGTTACGTTATTAATACTGATAGCATCCAGGGTATGGGGAAGAAAATTTAGGGGTTTCAACGCTCTTGCTATTGGGGATTCCATTTCGGATTCTGATGCAAGCTACCCAAAAGGATTAATTTGCTAACTCACCTTTAAGGATTTCAGAGTTGCCTAAATCTTTTCCTACCAAAGATGGACATTTATTATGGTATGACTTAAATCAGTGTTTTCCAAACTTTATGTTACGACGACCCCCCCTAACTCCTCAACATTATGGTTGCGCCCCCCTCCCCCCATTAATTATCAATAACTCAACTAACTAAAATGGCATGTACAATTATTCGTACTTGTATTATTAATCAGATTTTTTGGAGATAACCGAAAAAAGCGCCTCCCTAGCCAACAGCACGCTCCTCCCCAGGGGGGCGCACCCCACAGTTTGGAAACCACTGACTTAAGTGGACAAACTTGAAAACAAATACCTCGAATTCCGAAAGCAGAGTTTAAGGATATAAGTATAACATACACACAAAACAAAAATTCCCCAGCTAAATACATAAACCTTACGGCATCACTCTAGGCAGGGGTTCTTAACCTCTTTAGGCTGCGACCCAAATTCTGGTCGCGGGGCTTGCTCGGCGACCCATGCCTTCAAACAGTTTACTTGTAATAGATAATAAAATAAATAATGAGAAATGATTAGGAATAACATAAATAAATGATAAATGACAATTTAACGACTCAATCAAAATGGCTTGGCGACCCAATTTTGGGTCGCGACCTAGGAATTAAGGACCACTGCTCTAGGGCATCAATTTTCAAACTGGGGCACAAGAGGTACATGACACAATAGAAACAATCCAAAATGAGTTTATTTCTTTATTTGCTTAAAAATAGAAAAATATGTCATAACGAGAGAAGGAGTCGGAATATATCAAGTATTTTAACTATTTTATAAAATTCTGTATTTATAAATATTGATTAGATTTACAATACTGAGTTATATACAGGGTGATTCAAAATATGTCAATACTTATATTGGAAAGAATTGCAGATGTTATCCAATCATTACCACCAGAGATGTGCTTTACGGCTCTGGAAGCAACGTTTGACCGCTTTCATACATGCATATAGGTTTTAACATTTTTTTAATCACCCTGTATAATAGTGTGGCATAAATTTATTAGCACAGGGTGAAAGTGAGTTGGTAAAATAGGGGAGGAGGTACGTGAATAGTAAATCACTCTCGAAGGGATAGACAGCAAAAAAAAAAAATACTGTTTTAGCCGAAGTTGTTCTTTTCTTTCGTACTACGGAAATTACTAGAAAAAATAAACGGTTTAAATCTTGTTTACAAAATAAAATTACAACTCCTTTTTAGGAGTCAAAACCGTTGGGGAAAGTTAAATGTGCTTTCATGAGTTCGCTTCTTTTTGGTCGCTTCTTTCCAATACGCCTTTCAGTCAAGTTAAATTTGTTTAATTTCCTGAAATAGTAGTGTTACATTACATTTATCCGAGTTTTTAGCTTAACTGCAAATCTACAAAGTTTTATACTCTCTCCGGGTTCAAATCGCTTTTCCGGTGATGTTCATTATTTAATATCAGTGTTCTTCTCACTGAGCCATTCGGAATTGTGGCACATTTTTGGGCAGAAGCGGTATTTGACATTTTTCTCTTCATTACAGTTTTATTAAAGATAAAAAAAAGTCCCCAATAAATTTTGTTGAATCCGGGATTAAAAGGATTTAAATACTCAATAACCTGATGGAAGATTGCATGGTAACACTGGAAAATTTTAGTAAAATGTATTCACTATGTAGGCTATACATTTTTAATAGTTAATTTTCAAACTATGGATATTCAGTAAATGTAAATATTATTCTTTGGAGTGAAATATATTGTAATTTAAACGTTAATATATTGATGTTTAATTAACCGTTCTTTGAATCAGAATGTACAATGTTAATAGTAATTATACAAGTAAAATAAAATAAAATTTAACCATCGTTTTAGTGGAAATAAGTTAATTAATTTAATTTTAACTACATTTAACTCAAAATTAGAAACTTTAAAAAAAAGTTGGTTAAAATTCAAACTCATTTGATTAACCATGTAGGGTAACCAGTTAATTAGCTTTGAGGTAAATTAAAACTTGACCAATCGCTTCAATGAGTCCACTTCAGTTCTCTCTCATTTCGCTCATTTGGCTTTCCGACCTTCGTCGCAGTAATTGACCTCTGCTCCATTCATTCGACTCCGATCTGCTCGACGCCGCTCGACTGCGATCCTTCAACCTCTCTCGTCCTTCGCCGCACTCAACGTCCTTTCATTTTCATTCGACCTTTGATTCTCACTTCTCGTTCAATGAGAACTTCATCGTTGTTGCAAGCTCGCCACCACTTCATCCGTAATGCAACCTTTCCAACCAACGGCCACTGCTTCACTCGCCACCGTAACCACTTCATTAAATCCACAACGCCGACATCGAAACGCTCGTATATGTTTTGTTTGTATTTAACTTTTTATCATTGTTGTACCTAATTTGTATTACTTGTGACTGTTAACCTCTTAACGCCCGAAGTTTTTGTCGGGTTAAGTTATGACTGCGTGTATTGGAAACGGTACATATTCGACCCAGTGGTCCAAAAGAGGTTAATAGAGAGGCAAATTAAATTATAGTTTCCTAAACCTTGTACCCTGAAACTATAAATGGTGACCCTGAAGTGACTCTCTCAACAGTCGAAATGAAATATCTTCTGAAGAGATATTACCACAGACATATTTGGGTGCAATAGTATAGAGTTCTGAGTCAGGCGAGTGGAGTGAAGCCACTCCCACCCCACAAGCAACTACATATCCCCTCACAAGGAATTTTCAACGTTGTTCCGGGGACAAGTTATTAAATAGTGAAGTATTCGATAATCCAGCTTAACCTAACCTAAACAAACCTTATCTAATTTAACCTAACTTAACCTAACCTAATCAGGACCAACATATATTTTTTCCAACAATAAAAATGTGTCTGGATTTTTTATATAAACGTTTTAATGTTCCGAGGTACCAAATGTGTTATCTCGGAAAAAATTACCCCACTACATCTGTGAATTATCACACACTCGAACCCATTTATGCTCAGTTAGACACCACACACACACACACACACATATATATTTATATACATACACGCCCGATTGCATAAGTCCTGTCTTCCATACTCACAGAAATTACCATAAAAAATAAAGTCGTAGCAATCCCAAGGGTCATCAAAATAACGCACAGTTACCATGGAAACCAGTACTTACGTTTTGAAGGAAACATTTACTGTATTTGGAAGCACATTTTAAGAAGCAGTTCATATATTATGATAGATATTGTTTAGAAGTTAAAAGGCATTGGAAGTCGTTGAAGTTAAATCCTAGAAATCGCTGCGTCTTTGTCTTTCATGCTCCATTTTGTGCGTACGAAGGACATGACTTATGCAACTGGGTATACTCGTGTGTATATATATATGTATATATATATATATATACACACAGTGGTGTAGTGCTAAATAAAGAAGTGGGGGAACGCATTTTGAAAGTGTTACTCAGATGCGGGGGGGACAATGGCGAGCGCGGCGAGCCCATACAGCTGGGGGTCCGGGGGCACTGTAAGCCCCCCGGGAAATCTTTTGAAATCTGACCAATTTCAGGGATATTTTGAGGTCATATGCACTGGATATTAGGATATATTCCAAGGTTGAAGATGCAGTATTTCCAGTGTCATTAGATATACGACATCCAGTACGATCAATAAAAATAGCTAACAACTGGAATGATTAACTAAAAAAAAGTTAACAACTGGTACGCCGTGGTGACTGTTTCACCAGATCTTTATAGGCTAGCATTGCCTCAGTCGAAGCTAAAAGAAATGAAGCAGTTAATGATTCTTTCTCATACTTCTTCTAGGGGTGGGAATTAAAATTTCATGACGTTAGAGATTTGTAAGTTCGGATTTATTTGAAATAGTGAGGGAACGCCGTTCCGTCTACCAAAAAAAGTAAGAACGCCGTTCCCACGCGTTCCCACAGCACTACACCACTGTATATATATATATATATATATATATATATATATATATATATATATATATACTGCTTGGAATACTGCTCGGTCCTAACAACATCCCCATATAAAAAAAGAAGATATTAGACAACTAGAAGGATTCAGAGAAGCTTCACAGCCAAGATCAAGGAGTGTAAAGAACTAAACTACTGGGAAAGGTTACGCGAATTAAATCTATATTCACTGGAAAGGACGAGAGAGAGATACACCATTATGGAGAAACTAGTCCCTAATCTTACTCTGAACCCTTCGTGAAATGAGGACTCATCGCGCGGAACATTTGAAAGGTTGAAAGGTATACCTTTCAAATGCTCCATGCAATGATTCCTCGTTTCAAGAAGGCCAAGCTTGTTGCTCCTCCTCTTGAGTTGGACTGGTGAAGTAAAGAGTTCGTTTCTTGTACTCTCCATCTTACATAGCCAGGTACGCCCGGCTCATCTGCAATTGTTCTGAGCCAGAGGTCTAGTGCTCTTTTGAAGATATCCACCCCGA
This sequence comes from Bathynomus jamesi, assembly GCA_023014485.1. Lineage (NCBI taxonomy): Eukaryota > Metazoa > Arthropoda > Malacostraca > Isopoda > Cirolanidae > Bathynomus > Bathynomus jamesi. The sequence goes on along the minus strand of JAJOZX010003104.1, from coordinate 457,863 downwards.
CGCCACTCGTGTTAGTTAGTTCTTTTATATACTCGTATATAATATATACAGTAGAGAGAGAGAGAGAGAGAGAGAGAGAGAGAGAGAGAGAGAGAGAGAGAGAGAGAGAGAGAGAGAGTTACAAGGACAAGCGGGAGCCTTAAAAACCTTTCGGTCCACTCGGGGAAGCTCCTGTTATTAAACTAGTTCATTTTTTAACTATTCTAGCCGTAGTAGAAAACTGGATAGAAAAGCATAAGACTCTCTCCCCTACCCGATAGAGGTGGGTACGAAAAAAGGTTGAAGAAAATACCTTGATTCTGGAAAAGTAGCCAAGGAAATTTTACAGGGAAGAGGAAAATATATACGTTTGCTCTACAATTACGCCATGCACACAGAGATCGTACACTTGATAGCACCACTGTTTACATTAACTAATAATATACTTGTGCCGCTCACATATCAACCACTTGGTATCGTCACAAAATCCTCGAAAGTGTGATTTCTCTTTTATACAAGATATTTACAGTTCTATTTACCGAGGTATCGGTTCAACAACGATCCCATGAGAGAGAGAGAGAGAGAGAGAAGAGAGAGAGAGAGAGAGAGAGAGAGAGAGAGAGAGTTACAAGGAAAAGAAGAACCTCAAAAGGCCTTGCGGCCCATACCGAGGAGGTACCAATGGCAACGGGTGCCAGGGAAAATTTTGTAAAAGTTTATTTTTCTTTCAACTATCCTAGCAGTAGTAGAAAACTGGATAGAAAAGTAGAAGGCTCTCTCCCCACCCTCCGCTCCCTCCCTGCCAGAGGCAGGTACGGAAAAAGGTTGAAGAAAATACCTTGACCCTGGAAAAGTAGCCAAGGAAATTTTACAGGAAAGTGGAGAATATATAAATAGCTCTATATTTAGCTTGCTCACAGAGACACCGAGCAAGCGAACTCCTGCAGAGTTTTCTGAGGTTTTAATCTTAAACTATGAGTGTGTTCAGTACTTTGTCTAGCCTATTTGTAAACAGATTTACACTTTGACTGGAAACAACCTCTGAGGGAAGTTGGTTCCAGATATTAACTATTTTATAGGAAAAGAAATTTCCGCAGACTGAGGTCCTAAATGTCTTTACACACTCAAATACTGTGCAAGATTTGGTCTACCCTTTTCTTGAACTGATCCACAGAGAGAGAGAGAGAGAGAGAGAGAGAGAGAGAGAGAGAGAGAGAGAGAGAGAGAGAGAGAGAGAGAGAGAGAGAGGTTATTAGATATCTCCATACTCTATATAGCATACCGCACTTTATGTATATTAATACATAAATGTATATATGGGTATAAATAATCAAAGACATTAATTATAACACAAAACCGATTGAATCTAATTGAATGCCATGTTAAGGGCCGCCCCCTACTGCAACCAGTATCGTACATAGGTCCCGTATAAAAATAAAAAATAAAAAGACCTTACAGGTATAGTTTTATGGTATTACCCTTCCAGCAGGTGTTCTCGAATTTACAACAATGATTGGCAAAATATGAAATTCTTTTTGTGTTTAATTTTACGTCTGCATCTGGTCTTTCTCCCATTATGGCGGACCCATAAAAAATGAGCTAGTTTACAACACCGTGAAGGAAATCCAAAATTGGTTTCATAAATCAGATGAAACGGGAAATAAGGAGGAGGAGGAGGAGGAGGAGGAAGAAGAAGAAGAAGAAGAAGAAGAAGATGTTTGTTTCATATAATATGTATGTTTTCTTTTCATTTTCATTTAAATGCGGCGGCGTCTTATATGAACGGGAATATTCGACGCTGGAAATGATAAAACAAATTTGTTTCGTAATGAGAAATAGTTGAAAGTAACTATTTCTTATTTAAATTGGTTGCATTTTTGTTGTTGTTGTTGTTGTTGTTGTTTGTATGTGTTTGTTTGTCTCGGCTACTATTAATTTGTTTTTACTTTTTACGAGTTGGTAGGTAATAAATAGCAGGTTGCGTGGGGGTAAGGAGGAGGGGGAGGCTATATAGGAGGGGTTCCCTCTCAAATTATTTATCGTCTCCATGAGAAATTCGGATATATGACTGTTTTCTTCTTAATAGAATCTCATTTGTAGCATATATATATATATATATATATATATATATATATATATATATATATATATATATATATATATATATACAGGGCGTCCCAAAAAAATGTATACACACTTTAACAGCTGATAGCTCAATTGATGTTTCTTTCTTTCCAAGTTAAACCCATTAGAATTAATAATGGCAGTCAGACTAAGCTTTGAACAAAGGAAATTCATTCTAAAATGCTACTGGAAGTGTGAAAACGCAGTGAAGTGCAAAGACAGTTTAGGAGGGAGTTTCAAACAGATCCACCAACGCGACTTACCATCACTCGAATTAGAGATAAGTTTGAAGCCGATGGAACTGTTCAGAATGTCCACAAGAAGCGTTCCGGAAGACCACGGACATCGACAAGCCCCACAAAGCAAGAAAGAGTACTGGAAACGTATCACCAAAGTCCAAGAAAATCTGTGCGGCAAGCGAGTCGTGAGGTAGGAATTTCAGAATCGTCTGTCCAACGCATTTTGAAGCGCTGTCAATGGAAAAGTTACATTCCAAGATTAGTCCATGCTATTAATGAAGATGATGATGATCCGGACCGAAGAGTGGAGTATTGCGAGTGGTACTTGGCACGATGTGGATGTGGATTGGACGAAGGGGTTTCGTAGAATACCCTCCGCGTTCACCAGACCTCACACCACTAGACTTTTTTTATGGGGATACTTAAAAGACAAAGTCTACGCTATAAAACCTGCAACAGTCGCTGAATTGAGAGCAGCCATTGAACGAGAATGCACACAAATACCAAACGAAATGTTTCGT
>JAJOZX010003104.1:377500-450000 GCA_023014485.1 Bathynomus jamesi | reverse complement strand
AGCCCATTCGTGAAACTCGGTGTTTCTTTACTGATAAATATCGGTAAGAATAAATGCAAAAAACTTCACTTTTTTCTACGTGAAGGTCAAAATATGATAATAAAAACCCACTATAATAGACAGAGTTTATTTCCACAGCAGTTTCGATGCCCACTGGTATCCTCTTCGGGTGGATACAAAAAAAGGAATGAACCAAAAACAAGAGGGAAAACAGTCCAGGGACCATTAAGAAATTCGCACCTAGGTTAGATCCCGTTCTCCCCACACTGGAAGGGCATTTTTTTAAAAAAATTGGATCAACTGAAGAAAACGCACCTCGAAAACACCAACTGAAGAAAGCGCACCTCAAATTTACCCAACTGAAGAAACGCACCTTAAATGGATAAACAGTAGGAAAAGGTTTCGGGTAGAAAACTTTCAGAATTTATATTTTTAATTTTACAGGCAGGTTGGCTTAATAATTTATTTGCTAAAAATTATTTCTAAATTTTTTTTAAATAAAATTGTCTAAAAATTACTAAAAGCATAATTATGAAATCTATCACGCCAAATAAATTCAGATAAATATGAATTGAACATGTTTCTTCGACATCCATGTAACCTATAGTAACCGTTATTACATTATCATTTGTATAATTTAGGTCTCGGGGGTACGGGGGCTCCGCCCCCGTAAAGATCACGCATCACAAATTGATCGGTCCTTTTGTCATTTTCGTTTAAACTAACGAAAATATCATGACTTAACCTAACCAATAATCAAGGGCGTACAGTAGGTCTTAGTTTGACTATTAATCCCTGCCGGGGGCATTGACGTCAGCGGCGGCGGCCAATTTTCTGAAATTACCCCAACTGAAGAAAGCGCACCTCAAATTTACATCAGGTGCGTTTTCTTTAGTTGATCCAAAAAAAATTTAAATTAATGGGACCCGCTTATAAGTACATTCGCACAAATTTAAAACTATCTTCTTGTTCTATACATACAGATTCTATTATTTTTTTACATAATTATTACATTTATCATTAAATTTATTACATTTAATATTGCATTATTATTTATTACAGAAATTATAAATTTATTATTACATTGATTATTACATTGTTGTTTATTATACAGAAATTATAAACCGAAAAACGAATGAAAAAGACGAGAAGGAAACAATCCAGAGACCATTAAGAAATTCGCACCTAGGCTAGATCCCGTTCCCCCGACCCCAGAAGGGCATTTTTTTATTAAAGGGTCCCGCTTACAAGTATCATACATTCGCACAAATTAAAACTATCTTTTTGTTCTATACATACAGATTCTATTATTTTGACATAATTACTGCATTTATTATTGCATTTACGTTTTTCATTATTTTTTATTATTATTTTTACACTAATTATTACATTAATTTTATTGCCTTTATTATTACATTTATTGCAATTATATTTATTTCCATTATTACATTTACATTTTACCGGGAAAAAAAAAAACGAATGAACCAAAAGCGAGTAAGGAAACAATCCAGAGACATTTAAGAAATTCACACTTAGGTTAGAACCCGTTCACCCGACGCCGTAAGGAATTTTTTGACCAAGAATCTCATTAAAGGGTCCAACTTATAAGCACCTTCGCACAAATTAAAATTATCTTCTTTTTCTATACATACAGATTCTATTATTTTTCTTTTGACATAATTATTTCATTTATAAAATACCTTACTTGATTCCCAATCTTTAGCATGATTATTTTGGCTGGCGTGATAAAAAATGGCATTATTAGTATTACAACTTCTGAAGGCATATTTGTGTTCTTTAATACGGGTTTCAATATTTCTTCCAGTTTCTCCTACGTATACTATGTTTTTGGTTCATTCGTTTTTCTGTATCCACCCGAAGAGGCTGCCAGTGGGCATCGAAACTGTTGTGGAAATAAAGTCTGTCTATTAGAGTGGGTTTTTATTATCATATCGGTAAGAATCATGGAGTTTCGTGACAGGACATTTTGAGTCGACTGTACCTCTATTCTCTTGTGTATATACATATGTAGATATATAGTATACCGATATGCTCTATATCCATATATGCATATAGATTTAATAACAATGGAAATACAAATGTACTGTAGGTGCCAGAAGTACAAACAGACAATGGAGAATTAGTAGTTATATATATATATATATATATATATATATATATATATATACACACACAAATAAGAAAATATAATAAATTTGAAATATAAGTTTCTTTGACTAGTAACAGAAAGAATATTAACTTATCTCTCCACTCATCCCTTTGCTTTTATAAATTTTAAAGATTTCTGAAATAAATTATGGAATTCTAAGCCATCAAAAACAATAAATAAATAAATAAATGAATAAAGAAAAGGCAAGAGTATTATATATATATTCACCTTTCCTTTCAACTTTTCAGATGTTCCATGAGATGGTTCCTCATTTCACGGAGGTCAGGCATGTTGTCTCTCCTCTTGAGTTGACCTGATGAAGTAAAGAGTTGGTGTCTTGTGCTTTCCACTTCACGTAGCCAGGTACTCCCGGTTCATCTACAATTGTTCTGAGCCAGTCGTCTAGTCTTGTTTTGAAGATATCTTTAGTTCCTCGGGCAGCTGGTTGAATAGTCTTGGTCCTTTCACAAAAAAACTATTTTCCTTCAGGATTAAGGATGTTCCCTGTCTCGCCTTTAATTTGGGAACACGACACATTCTTTTGTTTGAGTGGTTATTGGGTTCAAAGTAAGATTAGGGAAGAGTTCTCCTTTATTTTCCCAAGTGTAAATAATGGTGTAGCTCTCTTTTGTTTTTTCCAGCGAATATAAATTTAGTTCTTTGCATCCATTGATCTTGGATGTGAAGCTTCTCTGAATCTCTTCCAATTGATTAATGTCTTTTTTGTATGGAGATGTTAATACCAAACAATACTCCAATTTGGGTATGATCAGTGTTTTCAGTAGAGGACTTATTATAGTTCTATCCCTTCTTTTGAAGGGTCTCAGTATCTATACAGTTATGCTTTTTACTTTATTTACTGCTATCTTATTTTGTGTTTCAAATTTCGTGTCATCAGTCATTACAACTTCTAAATCTTTTGCTTTTGGGTTTCTCTGAATTTCCTGTTCATCTGGGGTATAGTATTCCACGAACTTTAGGTCCTCTCTTTTTCCGTACCTTATTAGTTGAAATTTCTCGGTGTTGAATTTCATATTATTGCCTTCAGACCAATTGTAGATTCTGTTCATGTCTGTTTGTAGAGATTCTATATCCTCTAGGTTTCTTATTTTTCTATTAATTTTTGTGCCATCGTAAAAGGATGTTACTCTACTTTCATTGGTTAACTTCCTCATCTATATTAGTTAGCATGATTATGAAGAGTAATGGAGCTAATACTGTTCCTTGTAGTACTGAGCTAAGGTTCCCTGACTCTGATGAAGATATTCCTTGAACTGTAACGACTTGCTGCCGCTCACTAAGGAAAGTATATGCTCATTTTCCTACTTTTCCTGTAATTCCAACATATTTCAGTTTATGTGCTATGATTCCATGGTCACACTTGTCGAACGCCTTGGCAAAGTCTGTGTATATCACATCATAGTTTTCATTGTTTTCAAGTGCATTAATGATGTTATATTGTTCCATTAGTTGTGATAGGCATGATCTTCCTGACCGGAATCCATGTTGGTTATCATTGTTTTTTTCCGAGTTTCCAAAAAGTTAAAAAAACTTTTTCTAACTACTCTTTCAAATATTTTGGTGAGACGAGATGTAAACGACACTGGTCTGTAGTTTTGGCCTCGGATCGATCGCCTCCTTTATATAGTGGAACTATGTTCGCTCTCTTCAGGGTGCTTGGTATTTCTTCCGTGTTTAATGATCGCCTCCATATCCAATAAAGAGTCTTAACGATTTCATTCTTGCAATTTTTGATCAGTGTGGCATTCCATTTGTCTGGGACTACTGCCGAGTGTGTTTTTAGTTTCCGTATAGATTGTGTGATATCATCTGTTGTGAAGTCAAAGCCTGTTATGCTTTCCTCTTGTAATTCTTCTTCAAAGAACGCGTTTCTATCGTATATTAGTTTATCAGTTTTGGGAATACTGAAAGATGATTCATACTGAGTTCTTATATTTCAGATATTTCTTTTGTATCATCGGATAAAATATTGTTTTCATTTATCAAAGGTCCGATAGTTGCATGATTTTTCGACTTCTTTTTTAAAAAATTATAGAAGTACTTTGAGTTAACCTTTATCGCAGTGGTTCTTAACCCCTGGGTCGCCAGCCAAAATTGGGTCGCCAAGCCATTTTCATTGCGTCATTAAATTGTCATTTATCATTTATTTATGTTATCCCTAATCACTTTACCATTAATTACTGATTTTATTATTTATTACGAGTGAACTGTTTGAAGGCATGGGTCGCCGAGGTAGCCCCGCGACCAGAATTTGGGTCGCAGCCTAAAAAGGTTAAGAACCACTGCTTTATCGCTTCTATAGCGTCATCGTCTTCCTTCTCTGTATGGTCCTCAATTAGATCCTGTATGAAGCAACAATCTAGTTTATCATTTTATATTTTCCGAGGTTGTTGTCGTTCCAGTTTCTTTATTTTACAATCACTCTTTTTCTCTTGCGGAACATTGACATCTTTTCTCGAACCTGCTTCTTTTTTTCCTCTTTGTTATTTTTTTGTTTTTGACATGTCTTTCTACAATTTCTAGCATCTTCTCTTCTATATATATTTTTTTTTTTAGTTCAGGAAGAACCGATTCGCCTCTATTTAAAGGGCATATCTCAGCGGAAAAACAAAGAAAAAGTGAGAGGAAAGACAGAGGAAAAAGAAAGGGTGGAGGGGACAGTCGAAGTGGAAAAAGACCAAGGATGACAAGGACTGCAGGGTCGAGCCCCATCATCCTTGGGTGCTAGGGCCGGGAGGGCGCACGTGAAACCTCCAGGAACAAGCACGTACAAACGAGCACAAAGAGCACTCAAGAGCACGAGCTTAGAACCCCCTTGCGGGGATATATATATATATATATATATATATATATATATATATAGCTATCATCTTAATTTAAGTTTTGATATTTACATTTGCATGAGTAGTAAGGGAAGTAGAAATGTGTTCCATCATTCGGAGTAGCAAAACTTACCTTCATGATTTCATAAATAAACGAAAACGCTAATTCGGTCTCCCTAAAATGTCCGATAGCTTTGCCATTTAGAGGCAATAGAAAGGCGAGCATTTTTAATGAACAAAAGTATTAAGAAAAGGTCAGAAGCCTGTTCGAGTATTTCTCAAGCGTTCATACGAGTTAAAACATAAATTTCATTGGGAATAATAGATAAACTTACGTTTTGTAGACCGTTACGTTTATAATTTAATTAAATGAATTACCTTAATATTAATTTAACGATATATACTTAAATGTCAAAAAAATATTATATTCACTTTATGTGAAAGAACTATTTCCACCATAAACATAATGATAATGATAATGATAATGATAATAATAATGATAATAATAATGATAATGATAAATTTTATTGGCAGGAAACAAATCACATAAAAAAGTATATATTGATATACCTCGGTGGGGTTGTGATTAGCATCGCTGACTACGAATCCAGCGGCCCCGGGTTCGATTTCCGGTGACGGCAGGCGGCTCGCAGCAAACCCAGCTGTTCATCTTTCTATACAATAAAATTGGTTGGCAGATAAATGGGTACCCTGAGTAGCCTAGTGGTTAAGACGCTGAGCTGCTGATTGGGAGGTTATGAGATCGAGTCTGGGCGCAAGGACCTTGTAATTTCTGACCACCCATGGTGTGTCGTGGTACGTATTCCACGTTCAGCTGTAGGTCCAAGGTGGAGCAACAAGCTTGACCTTCGTCAAAATTAATATTTCGGGCGAAAGCAAAACCAAGTTAACCAACGTATACATCTTATTTATCATATATACAGTATGTAGTGAATGATGATAATTATGTCTGTCTGTCTGTCTGTCTGTCCGTCTGTTCTATGTTCGTTTATACACACCTAAACGGCTAGGGTAATCTGCACCAAATTTAGTATATAAAGGGTGTCCCAAAAGTCTTGGAGGGGTTTTAGTTGGCTATAACTTTTTTGTTTGGGGATCAAATAAAAAAAGGTTTGTAATATATTTGAAAATATATTTATTGCGATTTTAATTACAAATTTAATATCTGGTGAAAATCTTCATTTTCATTGCGTAAATCTAAAATCGCATTAGCGTACGTTATCCGACTCTAATGATCTTGTGGTTTGATTTCTTGAGCAATTTGAACTTTGTACGGGTAAAAATTGATATCCTCTCGTAAAATTCGATGTAAGGAACTTCTTGAAATGTTTAATTCCTGGCTGCGTCGTCGGACTGATGTGGATTTTCCTCAACGCTTTCACGAACCATCTCAACCAGAGTTGGACTTCGGCTTGTCCGAGGACGCCCAGTCCGTGGTTCGTCTCCCTGACCCTTTCCCATACGAAATTTAGCGACGTACCGTCGAATAGCTCGATCGGAAGGCGCAGAACGTGCGTTGAATTTTAATCGAAAAGCTGTTTGAGCGGCAACGATGGAAGAGTTGTTTGTCAAATAAAGTTCCGCAATAGCCACTCTTTGTTGTACTGTCCAGGATTCCATTTTCATTAATTGCAGCAACGGCAACTAGGTTGTGTTTCGGAGGGCTTTTGCTGCGCAAGACGCAGCGGGCGTTCCAGTATATATATATATATATATATATATATATATATATATATATATATATATATATATATATTATATATATATACACGGGACAGGGAATGAGTAGCGATTTTGTGAGTAAGAATATGTGTACCTCAAGCTGAGTACATGTAGGACGAGTAGGAGTAATTCTACGACGAGTACGGTTCATCTTGAGTAAGTGTACGATGATGAATAGGAGTAATTCCCTCTCGCGTACGAGTATCCCCATTTAGCAAATATGATATTTATTTATTCATACAAATACAAATGAGGATCATAACGCGTGACTTTTTTATTACAGTACTGACGCTGTTGTCCTTGATTCACTCAATCGTGAATCGCGTTAACTGTGATTTGGCGCAGTGTTTACATCCGCGCCTCGTCTCCCGTCAGCCAACCATAACGTGACTCAGTCAGTGTCATTCCGCGCTACCAAATACAATATTAGCGAGAATGTTAGCAGAGGGAGGGGTTACAATCTTCGGGAACGTATGATCTTCGTGTCTTGTAGTGAGTATAAACCACTTAACTATATATTATACTGTAATAGAATAATACTGCGTGTGGTGGCGCGCGAGGTGGGAGGCCAACCAGTGGTAGCGGGCAGCAGCAGCAACAGCGGCTGCACCACCCACCCACCAGCGTGGCATACTGAGTTAACTGTGAAATCAAGTTATCCGTGATCATGGGCCATCCTTCAATCACGGATAACTGGGTGAGTACTGTATTTCACACACAACTTCACGTGGATATATCGAAATGGATTGTATATGAAAATAAAATATATATCCTGTTCATGCTTCGTGGTAAAAGGTTGTCCACTCACTGGATTTCTAATTATATTTATCAATAAAGAAAAATAATTCTTAAATCTATTAAAAATTAAAATTCATTAGTTTTACGCATGGGATATATATATATATATATATATAATATATATATAATATATACAGTATATGTATGTATGCCTCGGTGGTGCAGTGGTTAGCGTCGCTGACTACGAATCCATCGGCCCCGGGATCCAGAATCCAGACCCAGTGACGACAGGCGGCGCGCAGCAAAACCCAGCTGTTCATCCTTCCACACAATAAAAATTGGTTGGTAGATAAATGGGTACCCTGGGTAGCCTAGTGGTTAAGACGCTGGGCTGCTGTTGGGGCGTGGTTCGGATTCCACGTTAAACTGTAGGTGGAGTGACAAGCTTAACCTTCGTCAGAATGAACAATTCGGGCGGAAGCAAAACCAAGGTTAACCAAGGTGGGTGTGTGTGTATATATATATATACACAGGGCGTCCCAAAAAAATGTATACACACTTTAAATACTTATAAAGGCAGTGTTTATTAAAATACATTTCATTTTCAAAATGTAATAGAATCTACAGACATTATTTAATTGTTCTGTCAACGCCTGTTTTCAAACTGACGTCCGTTCTGGTCCAGGCACTGCTGATAACGCGAAGCAATGGAATCGCAAACATCACGAAACATTTCGTTTGGTATTTGTGTGCATTCTCGTTCAATGGCTGCTCTCAATTCAGCGACTGTTGCAGGTTTTATAGCGTAGACTTTGTCTTTTAAGTATCCCCATAAAAAAAAGTCTAGTGGTGTGAGGTCTGGTGAACGCGGAGGGTATTCTACGAAACCCCTTCGTCCAATCCACATCCACATCGTGCCAAGTACCACTCGCAATACTCCACTCTTCGGTCCGGATCATCATCTTCATTAATAGCATGGACTAATCTTGGAATGTAACTTTTCCATTGACAGCGCTTCAAAATGCGTTGGACAGACGATTCTGAAATTCCTACCTCACGACTCGCTTGCCGCACAGATTTTCTTGGACTTTGGTGATACGTTTCCAGTACTCTTTCTTGCTTTGTGGGGCTTGTCGATGTCCGTGGTCTTCCGGAACGCTTCTTGTGGACATTCTGAACAGTTCCATCGGCTTCAAACTTATCTCTAATTCGAGTGATGGTAAGTCGCGTTGGTGGATCTGTTTGAAACTCCCTCCTAAACTGTCTTTGCACTTCAACTGCGTTTTCACACTTCCAGTAGCATTTTAGAATGAATTTCCTTTGTTCAAAGCTTAGTCTGACTGCCATTATTAATTCTAATGGGTTTAACTTGGAAAGAAAGAAACATCAATTGAGCTATCAGCTGTTAAAGTGTGTATTCATTTTTTTGGGACGCCCTGTATATATATATATATATATATATATATATATATATATATATATATATATTATATATATATATATATATATATATATATATATATATGATGAATAAAACCACGAAGGGAAAAAACACAAAGTGGTTTTATTCATCATAAATATTTTTCACGTGTTACTTTCGTGAAATAATTTTCATATATATATATATATATATATCGGACCTCCACATGCAATGAAACATTCATTTCTTCTACGGCTGTAAATACGACTTTCCCGCAGTTGGTAAACGCCATAGAGGGATCATAATTCATCCAAAAAGAAACCACACTCGAGTATCGGTGCCAACACCAAAACCAATGAAGGTCTGAAGATTTTGGTATCCTTAAATTTATGAGATAAGGTGCCAAAAAGCAATACAGCTTCGAGGAATTGAATGGTGTCCATGACGAATGGCAAAAACTTCGTGTCTACAGCTGTGATTTGTGACTACGAGTTTATCATTACATTAGAATTTATCATTACATTAATATTACAATCACTTTATCATTACATTAACATCAGGGGTAAAAAGATTTTTGGTATCACAATCAAATTATCACTACATTAACGTTAGGGTAAAAAAGATCTTTGGTAGACCTATTTTTTTTAATTAAAATCAAATAGCTTTATAGTAAAGTCACCTGTTGAAATTTTCAAATACAGCTTATTCACTCAGAAAGAGAAAGTGCAACGATGACGGTATTTGCTCTGTGCTTTACCAGGCTTGTTGGAATATTTGTTTATAAGTAAAATTAAGGAATCAGCCGATTTGGACTGTTTACTGTTAGCAAAGGTAGCCTAGAGAGTGATCAGTAGATATTAACATCAGCAGATAAATTCAGTGTGATGCGTAATGTTTTCGAGGTTGTTTAACCTCCTTCGTAACAGCAAAGGTCATGTGACAGAGGGGACCTACAACTTTACGTTGGATTCGATTTAACTAAGGGTTGATACATCATTTGAACGAGGGGGCGGTCTCCCACCCAACTTCTACTCAGATCCAACGTCGCTTAACTTCGCTGATCTACGGAAAGCCGTGTTGCGACAGGCAACGATGTAGCTCAGGAAAATTCAGTAGTGCAAATATCCTGGTATAAACTATGGATGAATCCACAGTAAACAGAATTAAAGATATTAAATACAGTAATATGAGTTTAGGCTCTTCTCTGTAGCCTAAATATTGCTATATTAACCCTATTTCATAACCCCAGTAAATTATATCAAAGGGGTATGTTGCATCGAGGTTATGAAGGAAAATAAAAAATATCAACCTTGACTTTGCGCATGTTTTAAGTAAGGCCTCTTTGTGTCTTCGCAGTAGATCGAGCGCGCGCAACGAGCGACTGTCTCATTATCCTTGCTTGGCAATAACTTATCACAATTAGTTAGTATCATAATTTTAAAACGTAATTCTAGAATTAGTGCTTAATTTTTAGTTTCCCATTTGTATAAAATTATTTTTCACCTTCAAAATTCTGTTAAAGTTTTATGAAAGAATGGATCTATAAGCTTCTGTGTTTAAGAACGTCGCTCAACCTATCGTAAACTGAACCTATTTGCGATTCAAAATGGCGCCTTCGTCACAGACGAACAGATAACCAGAAAAGTCATTCCCATAAAAACTTACTTGCTTAGCAATCAGCCGTTGCTAAGAAGTTTTCTAAAAAATGGTTAAGTTATTTCAAATAAATCTTAAGTACAAGCATTGTACAAGTATCAAAAATTTAATTTTTGCATGAATTAAAAATTCCTCATCTATACTATAAAAAGGAAGTCCTGTCCGTCCGACACCATGTACGTACTTACAATTAAGCGATTCTGAACAGAAATAATGCGCTTTGCTTTGTTTCAACTCTTTACTGTAGCGCGTTAAGATTTTCATTGTTGCGTTCTTTTCTATAATTTTATTGACCGAATAATTGACTCTCCAGTAATTGGGGGGGGGGGCATTTGGCCCTAGCACCACAGGTCTAGCTAAATGGAACTGTAGGGCCCACTTTTGCTAGAAATGTCCCAAGTAACATTTGGTTGCTAGGCAAAATCTCACCTCATTGAATGTTCTATCTGTTTAATTATTGTTCTGTGATCTGGAGAACATTACCCTTTAAACGAAAACAAAATCTCTAATATAAATATTAATTAATATTTTGGTGGTCCGCTCATTTCACAGCAGCAACATGTATTAATTTTCAGATGTATTATTTTTTAAAGTTTAAACGTGGTATATAAAATTACCTCTTAAAATTAATTTCAAAGAAGATTTTTATTTGGAGCCGAGAAGGACTAACTTCAAAATGGCATTCAACATGGCGAAAGATGATGAAAAATATTTCGTACGTTTTAACATTCATTCATCTATTGAAGAGATGAGTATTAAAAAAACGCTTCCTATAGCGGACAGAAGTTGTCCAACGAGAAATGGGACGTTCAGTAAACGTCAATAAGCGTTTTATTAACGCTTTATAAACGTTTATGACGTTAAATGTCCCATTTCTTGCTGAGTAAGTTGCAGGGTTTAGATCAGTGGTTTCCAACCTTTTTTTTAGGCAACGCCCCACTAGAGCTGATTTGAATAACTCATGGACCACGTTCCATGTTACTAAGCTGGTATCATGTTTACATAAGGTTTAATAAGTACATTTTTGTTATTAACACTTATTAACATAGAGCTAAAAGACAAGCAAGTGGGCCATGACCCACCGGTTGGGAACCATTGGTTTAGATTGCATGGGTTGAGGGTTAAGTTACATAAAGGGAATCGTTAAATCTCATTGTATATTAAAAGTGAGAAAACCACCCAGAATTTCATAAGCCATGAAACTTATCAAAAGTGCAGAGGAAGTATCATTGCCTTTATACACTGGAAATGCTTCTTTTTTTAAAATCAGGATAATATAAAACAAGGAATCATGGATTTATGTTTATGGGAATCATAACAGCGAGGATTAAAACATTTACAATATACTGTACTTTACAACTTCATTTCAGAAAATAAGATTATCCTTATAGTCAAGTTAAAGCGGTAACGTCTGAATTGAGAAACTAGAGGAAAATTATTAAAAAAAAAAAAAATGTTTTAGTTGATTCCGTTTTTTTTTTCTGTTTTTTCTGGTTTTCTGGTTTTCATTACATCGTCATTTATTTATACATTTATTGGGTTGTTGTTGTCGTTGTTGTTTAAGTCGAGACCAAGTTGAGAATCGTATAATAAATCAATGCCTTCAAATACCAAAGTCAGTATACACGGGTGGGTGAGGCCCATTGTATCCCAGTTTTTGTAACTAACTGTACAAGTTGTTGTTGTTGTTGTTGTTGTTTAGCCCATCAGCCCACCCTGATCGAGCAAGCCGGCGGCACGCAGGTAACCGATCGCCCTCTCCGGAGGGACCAGAGGTTCAGCGCACTAGTGATGTTGTGTTGTGTTCGTTGTTGTGCTAAAGCGGTACAGTCTGTCATAATGGGTTCAGTTGTTTGGGGTGTGTCCTGGCACAGGTGGCAGGTGTCGTCTATGGTGTTGTCTAGTCTGTGTTTATATGTCCGTAAGTTGGGGTGATGTCCACATCGGAATCGTGCTAAGTTAACTCGATCCGATCTGCTCAGGCTGATCTCTGACCTGTTAATGGGTGGCGGTTTCGCACCTAGGACCACATTCGGGCCGAGTCGTGTCAGTGCTTTGTGGGTTAGGTGTGTGTGTATGTGTTTTCTGTACTGTGTGATGTCTGTGGGGCGTGGTATGGAATAGAGTATTTGGTTATAATGTCTCTCTGGTGTTACCTTAATGGTGCGAGGTGTTGGTGCGTGATTGTACATGTAGTGGCAAGGGTGTTGTGGGCTAATTAGTTGTCGCTGCTGCCATGAATTGTGTTCCTCTCATGTCTAAATGTTCCCTAACTTTCAGTATTTTTGTTTCTGTGTGCAGGTGTTCTATTGGTGTTGTTTGAGTGCATCCTGTAATGATACGAAGTGCTTTGTTTTGTATTGTCTGTAAGGTGTTTATGTGTGTGTTTGAGATAATGGGTGCCCAGCATGGGCTAGCATAGTCCATAACTGAGCGAATATATTGTTTGTATATGAGTGATGTTGTTTCCTGCTGGTGTCCAAAGTTTGTGCCTGTTAGTACCCTAAGCGTGTTAAGTCTTGACGTACAAGTCGAATATATAAGCTAAAATAAATACGATTATTTGTTGTTTAATTACACTAATGTAATTCTAATAAATAATAATTCTAATAAATGTTGATAATAAAGAAATTACTGATGATACTGCTATTGCAGGCTCTTTAAATGCACATTTTACTTCAATAGCGGATAAGCTTTGTCCACAATTAATAAATAATGATCACTCACCTCTAGAATATATGCCACCCAGCCCACTAACATTCCTTTTTAAAGGGGGTGATCCTACACTAGCAACAAATTACAGGCCGGTGTGTTCATTATCTGTGTTCAGCAAAGTTTTTGAAAAAATTGTAAAAAGTAGAATGCAGCGATATTTAGAATCCTACAATTTATTATCTCCAAATCAATATGGCTTCCGTAATAATAAAACAACGGAAATGGCTATTTTAAATCTTATGGAAAATGTAAATATAGCTATGGAGAACAAAGAAATAATGATATCAATATTTATGGATTTGAGTAAGGCGTTTGATGTAATAGACCATAATATTCTACTTAATAAATTATATTGTTACGGCGTTAGAGGAGCAATCAGTGATTGGTTTAAAAGTTATTTGTCCAATAGATATCATTTTGTATCAGTAAATAAGGTTTGCTCAATTAAAGCGCTTGTCAAACATGGTGTACCACAGGGCTCAGTTCTGGATCCACTGTTATTTTTATTATATATAAATGACCTTCCACGTTCATCTGATATACTGAACTTCATAATGTTTGCGGATGATACAACTGTCTCTTTTTCTTGCAAAGATGTTAATACAGCTAAAAATATATTTCATTCAGAATTCATCAGTGTAATGAAATGGTTGACCACCAATAAACTCTTCCTAAATACCAGTAAAACAAATTTCATGATTTTTACTAATAAAAGAAATGTATATCTTGATGAACTTAATGTTAATGAAATCGCCATAAAGGAGTGTACTGTAACAAAAAAATTTCTTGGTGTAATGCTAGATAAGAATTTGCAATGGAGTGATCATGTAAATTATATCGCGAAAAAGATTTCAAGGAGCGTTGCTATAATGTTTAAACTTAGAAATGTAGTCCTTAAACAAGTTTTATTGACTCTTTATCATACTCTTGTTCTTCCTTGTATAACATACTGCACCCTTGTTTGGGGAAACTCCGCTAACAACGCATTAAATGGTATCTTTGTCATCCAAAAACGAGCAATAAGGTTATTATCTGATGCTGATTTCCTCGATCACTCTAGTGCATTATTTAAAGAGCTAAACCTACTAAAGCTCAACGATATAACCAAACTGGCACATTTTATTTTTATTTACGAGTGTAAGAACAAAATCATTAATTTACAATGGGTAAATAGATATTTTGTAACTCATCAAGAAATCCACTCGTATCAGACCAGAAATAGATCAAAGCTTGTTATACCTCAATTTAGATTGTCTTCATCTCAAAAACTACCCATTTTCATTGGATTGAAACTATGGAATGACTTGCATGCCGATATAAAAAATATTGTGAGTGTAAATTTGTTTAAAACCAAGTTGAAATCCCGATTAATAATGGCATACTAACAAAAATCTAGGATTAATGTCCACTAATATTGTTTAATATTGTCTATTAATATTGTTTAATATTGTAATACTTGTTTTAACTATTAATAATACTTATTTACGTATTTATTTATTTATTATTATTAATTTATAACAACTAGCCGCTTATTTTTAATAAGAGTCCAGTAAAGCCTAAAATTTAAGGGCCAAATTAAATAAAATAATAGTCGAGCTTCACAATTATTCATGTCATTGTAAATTGAAAAAATGTATTTATTTTATTATTATTATTAATAAAGGTTATTCTATTCCAGTGGTCGGGGAACAGGGGTAAATTACCCCAAATGGGGTAAATTTAAAAATTTTGGGGGTAATGCGTGCGGTATGAGAGACACTTCCCTCAGAGCCTCAGTCGTGTGTATGGTATCATGAAACGAAGAGGTGCTTTTAGTGCTTGACACTTTGTGCTGATATTTTTTTCGTATATTTTTATTTTATTTTGTTACATAAATGTGGCGTTATTCTAAATTTTAAAATATTACGAATTTACGTCCTGATTTTGATGTTGTTGTATCAAAAATGAAACTGCATCATTTTTCCAAAACCTGAAGTGGAGATGTTTCGAATGAAATTCTTCAGTTCTTCAATCCTTTTTACTAATTTTGTTTGTGTGCTATTCTTATGCCAGCATGTGTGGCTTTTTTTTATTTCTCCATAATAATGGACCCAATAAACATTTTTTGAATTTGAATTTTTTGTATACCATATGCAACAATTTTAAGAGCAATTGGCTTGTTTTTGTTTACTTTGAAGTCTGGGGGTAATTTCATTTTACTCAAATAGATTTTTGGGTAATACCCAGAAAAGTTCCCCAACCCATGTTCTATTCGATTCTATACAGAATACCTGTAATTAAGCACGCCAAAGCTATGAATTTCGTGCAGTATGTAACTGTCACCATTATAAGGGAGAATAAAAGAACGGAAATCACTATAATGTCACCATTCCTCTCCAAACTGATGATGTAGCGAAATTCTATACTATTTATTCAACATTAAAAAGAAACCCTTCTACATTTTAAACTTCAGTTTGTCCTCTTTACACGTCCTCTAATTTTAAAAATAACCTGATGAATAGCTGAAAATCGAAACAAAACACCCGAGAGAAATAAGTTTTAAAAATGAATGTCGAGCAGAAAAATAAGCTTATGGCCAAATCCAGTTATATTTATGCCTCGGTATCAATCATTTAACACGAAAATATAATCCGAGAAGGTCTCATTTACATGATAATTAATTGTATCGCTCATTTTCAAAAAACCCAAAAATTTTTCTTCCCACAGGGTTCCCGAATAAGAAATGAAAACTTTTCTGCTCCAGACATTAGACGAATTTATATGGAAAACCCTCCTCCCCCCTCCGGACACCCCACCAAAAAAAAAAAATCTCTAAAAAGAAAAATGAGGCTCGCGTAAAAGGCTGAGAAAACCGCATGTGTTTCTAACATCAATCATTTATTTATGTAATTATTCCATTTCGAATTCATTCAAAATGCAAAACACACCCTTTCACTCAAAATCCTTTTTTTTTTTTTTTTTTTATGAAAATTTTTATGAATTAAATCCGGAAATTTGTTACAAAATTTTCCTTCCTTAAGGTTACGACGGTTCTTGAAATTTATTAAGATTTACTTTAAATTGCATTTCGCCCAGGTCTTCACATTAATTTATACGAAGAATTTAACGCGTAACTATCACATTTGTGTGTGTGTATATATATATATATATATATATATACATATATATACAGGGTGTCCCATAAGTCCAGTTGAAAGTAAGTTACACTTGTGAGTAAAAGGCAGAGGCCTTTTCTTCACGAATGTAACTCACTTCCATATCAGCCATTGCGTGTTGTTCTCCCTGCAACAAAAAAAAGGTTCCAAACCAAGACATCATTTTGAACATTTGTTTTAGTTCTAATGTATAACTTTTGTAAATTTAATTTAAAATAAATTTTCCTATGAGACTGGACTTATGGGACACCCTGTACACACACATATATATATATATAATATATATATATATATATATGAGATGAATTTTACAATTAAACACATGAAATAAATAAATGATGCACACCCACAACAAAAAATGAAAAGCGATTCCAAGTTCTTTCGTTTGTTCAACCATACACCTAACGAGGTGTACGGTTGAATACACTGAAAGACCTTGGAATCGTTTTTCATTTTCCTGGTAGGTGTGCATCATATATATATATATATTCGTAATATTCCTCTAAGGAATTTTTGTATTTGTATAAATAATAATAATATGTGATATTTCATAAAAAGAAGTTTGTTTAAATTCAGGTGTTTTCATGACATTCCTCTCTATTATTATTAGACTATTATTATTATTATTATTATTATTATTATCATCATCATTATTATTGTAAAATTCTATTCAATGGTAGAGTTATATTAGACCTCCACTCTTTCAAACGCGGAGTGTCCATGCATATCAAAAACTCTGGACTTTGATTTCGGCTCTCTCCTTCTCCTCCTTCTCCTTGGCCCCTCCTTCCTGCATAGATAAAAAAAGTGTATACCCAGTTCCTGGTGCGACTACGATTGTCACGCTCCAGAAGAGAAGGAAATGAAGGAAAACTATTCTCATCTGTAGTGAAACAGTTTTATAAATTAAAGACCAATGTTTACAATTCTCTCGGACAATCATTTTTTTTAAGAGACTCCACATTATCGTTAGATCCGTCTCCTGTTGGAGGTTAACTGGAGAGGATGTATTTCATTTCTGAGACTCATTGCGTCGTTCGAGGAAAATAGTGTCTCTATAAGAAATGAGATCTCGTCCCATTCTCCAACCCTGTTTCTTTCAATACAGGGGAGGGGAGGTGAAAGTTATATGTCTTCAATCTACGAAGGTTCCCCTTTCGTTAGAGGATTAAAAAAAAAAAGTATAATTTGAAAATAGGTTGAGGAGAGGATAAACGGATAAGGAAGATATCTCACGAATGAAAAGGCTGAAAACAAGTCCTGTACACAGTGGCGGTCCTAGCTTACATGACGCCCTGGGCGAACCTCACCTTCAGCGCCCCCCCCCCCCTGTTCGCCAACACACACACATTCGAATCCCCCCAAAATAAAGGACAGACATAACTCTTTCACAAAATAACTTTTTATTGGACTAATTGTTGGAACTTCAGAACCAAAACAAAGACTCAAATTTCTGAATTTTACAAATCCTTCATCACGTAAATAGAATAACTCACTTAAGAGAATGTAATTATGATACTATGAACAGGAAAAATACAAATTAAATTGCACAACTGCCATAAATAAACTAGAGAATCAAATTTCTAAATTGTACAAATGCTCTATCACATAAATAGAATAAGACACTTAAGAGAGGGTAATTATTATGCTACACTTTGAACAAGAAACAAAATAAATTGCACCACAGCACAACTGCCATCTAAAGCCTGACTCTTCTTACTTATTTTATTTTATTTTTTATTTTTATTTATTTCTTTATTTATTTATTCTTATTTTTATTTTTATTTTTTTTGCAGGCGCTCATGCCGCCCCTCCACAAATGCCGCCCTGTGCGGCTGCCCATATTGCCCATATGAGGAACCGCCACTGCCTGTACAAAGGTTCGATCGTGGTGCCAATTTCTCGCTGTAAACCCTAACTCACCAATTACCCGCGAAGAATTTTGGAAAACTGACGCTCAAAAGTATTTAGGAAGTTCCAAATCCGAGGCACATTTATCACGGAGTAATGCAACAATCCTAATTTTCCCCGAATTCGGGGATTCTCCCTCACTTTCAAGTACACAAGAGAATTTTTATAATAACTATAATTTATATCGTTTCTTTTACTACCTTCCTTCATCATCACTGAAATATGTGGTGAAGTTTTTATTTCTAAAAGTAATAAGGGCATTCGCCCTTGGCTCCTCGTTCCTACATAAAAAAATCAAAAGAATATTTATATATATATATTTTTTTTTATTGGGGTTGTTTAACCTCCTTCGCAACATCTAAGGTCATATGACGGAAAGGACCTACAGCTTTATGTGGGATCCGAACCACGGGTCACTACATAATCTGTGCGCGGAGGACGGTCTCCCATCCAACTACTACCCAGACCCAATGTCGCTTAACTTCACTGATCTCCGGGAAGCAGTGTTACGACGTTGGCCACAACGTAGCCTATATATATATATATATTGTAACGACTGTTGGCCTTCATAGATTCCCCACCCCCCCGCAAAAGACAAAGCGGGTGGGTGGGTACCCTGGTTACCCTGGTTAAGACGCTGGGCTGCTGGACGGGCGTGAGTCGGATTCCACGTTAAACTGTAGGTATAAGGTGGAGTGACAAGCTTGACCTTCGTCAGAATGAACAATTCGGGCGGAGGCAAAACCAAGGTAACCAAGGGTGATGGATGTCTGTTTGTTTATATACGCCTAAACGGCTATAGGGTAACCTGCACCAAATTAGAACACACATTAAGGGAGAAACAGAAAAGGTTTTAGTAACACACCCGCCCCTCCCAGTTTAGTCCCTTTGTCCTCATTCCTGTAAATATCATTGAGGTTTTTTTCACCTCCATCCCTTCCATCCATTATCACTACTCTTAATATTATTATTATTACTATTACTAATATTAATACAGTTATTATGCTTATTATTAATTCTAGGAGAGAACACCTCTGTCGCTCCCGTTCAATTTCGCCTTCGAGCTGCCCAACTGTCATCCTCCCTCCACTGTTTCAACCCCGCTCACCGTCCACTTCCGAAATTTTATCGTTCCATATACCTCCCCCAACGCTCGTACTTCCGCATTCCAATATATAACTGTTTGCTGTGCCTCGAAACTATATACTGTATATATTAGTGGTGGACCGGATATCCGCATCCGCATCCGCGGGTATTGAAATTAAAGATCCGCATCCGCAGATGTTGAAAAACTGACATCCGGTCCACCACTAATAATATATATATATATATATATATATATATATAGAGAGAGAGAGAGAGAGAGAGAGAGAGAGAGAGAGATTCATTACGAAAACTTTTGTGAATATTTAACCTTCCTCTGTCTTCTCTGGAAATGAATTTGTAAATAACTTAAAGATACGTCAGAGACTCGTCTTTTTTTGCGTTCATCGACTCCGTCAAGCAGAAAAGTGATTAAAAAATTGATAGCATGATTTCCATCCATGTTATTGAGTAGTATATTAAAATTGGACGGTTGAAAGCCAGAGTGATCTACCGGCAAGAATATTAAAATCCTCACTTTTTTTTTTTCCATGCATGATCTATGTATAAAGATTACTTTGTAACGCATTGAGTGATCCAGCATACAGTAGTTATGCCTGAAGCGTTACTGAAGGGTAACTACTCTCTCACTTACCGTGTTACAACGTGATCTATGTACAGTATTGCTATTACAAAAACTTTGGTCCAACGCTATTTTTAAAATGTGACCATTGAAGCGTATGATCAGCTCTGGTGTGTGTGGAAATATAAGTTACTCGTAGTATATTAAAGAGTTGATGGTATAATTTGCTTATCGTATAATATTTTCTTTTGCAACATAATAATTGCAGCCATACGTATATATTGTATATATGCAAATAATAATAATAATAATAATAATAATAATAATAATAATAATGATAATATTAATAATAATTATAAAAGGTAAGAACCTGGAAATTTATTTCCCCACTGTGTGAGAATGAGAGTGCCCCAAGGGTCACCTTAGCCCAAACACTGACACGGTGAGTCGTCACCCAACCCAACCCAAGAACCAGCAGCAGGGAGCGAACCCAGAACCTCACCGTCCAGAGTCCGAAACTGATACTACTGAGATGTCGGGAATAATAATAATAATAATAATAATAATAATAATAATAATAATTGTTTTTTTACAAGGACTGATTACACAGCTCAACAAAAAAATTTTTTTGTTTCGTTGCCAAGGAAATTCGTACGAATTTAGAGTATTTTGGGGTTGCTGAATTCCAAAATGAAAGTAGTTTTTCCGATTTGGCTCTAGTTCTTGAGATAATGAATACCCTCAATTAATAGGAAACGTAACCATAACGCGTGCATATGGGAAACTACCGGAACATTCTAGATGGTGAGACACGCGAATATTCGGGACTTCTTCCTTACTTCAGCCAAGATGAAGAACTTGTATACTGCAATAACATCCCTGGACTTGTTCTTCAAATGGGACTGGAATATCGACCAGGAGATTGGCGGCTTTTTATAGACAACTCCAGTAGAAGCTTGAAATGTGTTTTATTGCACAATGGTAACCGATATGCATCTCTTCCAATTGCTCACTCAACAAAACTTAAAGAAGAATATGAAAATATCAAAATGGTCCTGCAGAAAACTCTGCTATCATGAGCACCAGATGCCTATTTGTGTTGATCTAAAGATGGTAAACTTCTTGCTTGGGCAGCAAAGTGGATATACGAAGTACCCTTGTTTCATCTGTTTATGGGATAGTAGGGCAAGGCAAGATCATTGGAAAAAAGTGACATGGCCTTCAAGAGAAAACATGACTGTAGGTGCAGCGAACATCATTAACGAGCCTTTGGTTGACAGGAAAAAAATCATCCTCCCACCACTTCATATCAAGCTGGGACTAATGAAACAATTTGTTAAGGCCTTGGACAAAGATGGCGATTGCTTCAAATACATTTGTAGATCGTTCCCTGGACTAAGTATGGAAAAACTAAAAGCTGGAATCTTTGATGGCCCTCAAATCCTAGTAGACTTATCAAGGATTCTAATTTCACAAAATTTATGAATGGTGTTGAAGCTTCTGCCTGGTGCAGTTATGTCTCAGTTGTCAAGAACTTGTGGGTAACCACAAAGCAGACAATTATGAAGAACTGGTGCAAAACATGCTCACAAACTTTGAAAAGTTGGGTACTAATATGAGCATAAAGGTACACTTTCTCCATAGCCACTTACACAGATTTCCGGATAATCTTGGTGATTTTAGCGAGGAACAAGGGGAGAGGTTTCATCAAGATATCATGGTGATGGAGGAAAGGTATCAAGGCAGATGGGACAGACACATGATGGCAGACTATTGCTGGAACCTCCAAACGTGATTGTCCTGATAACCCACATAAAAGAGAATCGTACAAACAGAGATTTACTATACATTAATTGTAATTATGCGAATCAGCTTACTGTGTTTATCTGTTATTATACCAAATAAAATGCCATTATGTATTTCATGTGTTTACTTTTGTATGATTTGAGACAATTTCAATGCGATTTGTAAGTAGGCTCCGCCTGAACATTAATTTTTGCATTTTTACGTGTTTCAATGGGGTACCAATTATCTCATAAATTAGAGCCAATCTAGCAAAACCGATGTCATATTCGGAATCAGCACCACAAAGTTACTCCAAAATCACTCTAATATGATTGGCAATAAAATGAATGTTGACCAGTGTTATGCATGACAGGTTACATTTTAAAAATAGGTTCAGAGACTTTGGATCAAACGTTTTGTAACGACTGTTAACCTACATAGATCACCCCCCACCCCCCCGCAAAAGAAAAAGAGTAAGAATGTTAATATTTTGCAGATTGATCACATTGGCTTTCAACCATCCAATTATTACAAATATATTATTAATTTAATAATATATACACTGAAAATGGAAGCTAGTTAATTCGATCAATTAAAGGTCATTTTATTGGTGACTCTTTCAACCAACCTTTTTACTAAGAGTGAGCGATGGTTCAGTGAACCACTTTAAACTATACGAGACAATCTTCTTTACCCATTACCAATATTTTTTTTTAACTAGTCGGAAAACCATGCTATAACCACTCTTTGAACAAGATTTTTCTCAATAAGGTGTTGAAATTGGCAATTCTATTTTATATGGTATTCATGAGGTTTTAAAAAGTTAACTGACCATCAGTGTAGGGAAATAATGCATTAAAAATGTAAACTTGTTTTGCTGTATGAGAATTATTTTTTTAGAATATATCGTGTCGAGGTGGACATTACAAACATTCTACTTATCCAAGCCAAGTGCTGTACTGGTCCTGTTGTATAAATATAGTACACCATACAGTAGTTAGGCAACGATACTCATTGATGAATAAGTTATCTTTTCAGGTAAAATTGGCAAATTGTTTTAATGCATAAGTGAAAATGCTTCCAAAAGAATAAGAAAATGGAAAGAAGAGAAACGAGAAAGTAGAAGAAAGAGTGGGAGGGAGGGGGAGGGGGGACAGGGGAGAGGAAGCGAGGAAATGAAACGGGAACGGAGAAGGAGAAGAAAGAGCCCCGGGAGTAATCAGACATACTCGGTTGTGATAGCAAGCTCTCATTCAGTGGCGTAGCGTGTTTTTTTTTCATGGGGGCAAATGCATTATAAATTCCCGACTGGACAAATTTGGCACCTTTTCCGTGACTAATATATGTTTTTCAAGCCACTACGTCACAGGCATAGCCATGCTATAATATAATGTATTATTATGAGAAGCTGAATTTAAAATTGGCCGCAGGGAAATGTATGTGTCTGTCTGTCTGTCTGTCTTCTCTCTCTCTCTCTCTCTCTCTCTCTCTTTCCTTTATCGTCAAAAATTTTTTACAACCGGTTCTAGATTTCCGACTGGGCCAGATATTTTTCCGATCACGGGTGGCAGTCGCCCCCCCATCCCCCCCACCAAGTTACGCCACTGCTCTTATTGTAGGTTAGGCTGTTGGTCTAAAAGCGGTCAACAGTCTCTCTAAAAGTGATAATGAAAACTAAAAACAAAAATAGGACGAACAATGAAAAATAAGTAATGAAAATAAATGGACAAACATTTACATTTACTCTTACATAGCGTGGGGGGGGGGGGGGGTGGGGGGGGGCTTTTTGCGGGCGCTCGCCCTTGGCCCCCCTTCCTGCATAAAAAAAAGACTACCCTTGAATAGCTTGGACAATTGGACTGTCTGAGTTTTGAATTCTTTGCTATTATTTTTTAATTTATTGTTTAATTAGTTGTATCATTGATTACCTTGATGGATATTGTGCCTTCTTTTGGGGGGCGGGGGGATCTGTGTCCCGTCAATAAACATTATAATTGTCATTATCATTATCATCATTATCATATATATGTTGGTGTTTTCACTACGTGTATTTTCTTTTTCTTCTTCTTTTGAAGTGTTCGTAGTGGGTAGTTTTTCTTATTATTACTTGTTTGAGTCCGTGTCTTATTTTTATTTCTCTTTTAGTCCTTATTTTTAGCTTTTTAAATTTATTACTATCATTTGACTTATCTTATCGTTTATTACCTTCAAGAATATTGTAATATTTTATGGGATTTATATCTTGCCAATAAAACTTATCATTATCATATACAGTATATGTCTCCTCCAAAAATGGACGCTCAATTTTGTTTAATTCATATGTTAAATAGGATTTAACCACGCATTATTTATTATTTTCACGAAACTTTGAAGTTATTTTTCTTGTATACAGTTTAGGGTAAGTTAATTAGGCTAAGCTATCATCGAGTTTACAGTAGAAAGTGATTTATTCTCCAGTTTTCTTTTGGACAACGCGACTTTTCAAACTGCCTAAAAACAATGTCCTTTACATTTCCGCTATTTTTTAATTTCTTCATTTATCTTTTATTGCAGATGCGCAAAAGGCTTCCCTTAAAACAAATTGCGCTTTTAAATCACGTTTTCATTTGCATAACACTCTTTGTATGGAAATAACGCGTCTCAATGAACACACGTTGAGTTGTAGACTACGCCATCGATTTAGAGATGTAGTCGTATGTTATATGGAGAACCTCTTTACTCTTTTAATATGCTGATTTTAGTTTTTCATGTTCTTTTTGCAGGATAAATAAAAAATGGCACTTGGAGAAGATGTACTGATTTTGAAAAGGTACTATCATAAGAGCCCGTTTGATTAGTGCCTCAGTGAAAAGTTGTTGAGATTACTCGCGTATCTAGAGAAACAATTTCCAAGGTTATGATTTCGTGGAGGGTAATGAAGAACTACATAGAATAAACACAGTAGTGGACGAAAAGCAACACTGACAGAACGTGATAGAAAAGCTTTAATTCGAGGTGTGAACCGAAGGATACTGCATTAAAATTATGTTCAGAGCTTAAAAAGGATCTACGAGTATACGCATTTCGTCGACACGACCAAAACATCGACACTCTAAAAAACTAACAACCTAGCGTAATCTAACCTATCTTAACCTAATCTAACCTAAAAATAACGTGTCGATAGAATGTCAAGTCGACTTCGCGATTATTTCTCGAGAAGTATGGGTATTCTCGGCGACTTTTATTACCTACTGTATGGCTACAGGCTCCAGCCAAACGGGTTCCCGCTGTCATATTTCTTTTAAAGTCAGTTAAATTTTTTCCAAGTGCCATTTTTTTTTATAATTTCTTTTAAAAGAACAGAAAATAAAATCAGTATATTAAAATAATAAATGTATTCTCAATATAATTCTATATCTATCGATCGATTTTATGAAGAAGATAATGCTTTTAAGAATAGTAGAAACTACAGCACCAAATTTGCTTGCGAGTGTTTTCATTGCCCTTATTAACCTCGATACATCCATTTACGTAATTGAGAGTATCTGATTTCACTCGTTTTATTATTTTCATCAAATACATCAAATATTTTCATCAAATTCATTCAAGTAATTCGAAAGAGTAATTTTGAAAAGAAAATTAGAATGAAAATATATTTTTGTAAAATTACATCATAATATTCTGCCCTTTTTTCAAAAAAAATCGGTGGTCTTTACATTCAGTATTACAGGTTCTTGAAATTGTTTTTGGATGATTTAAGACAATAGAAGATAATATTTCTATATATAGAAGGTTGCGGGAAGTCTTCGTTTTCTGTGTAGACCCACGAATCCCTGACACTAAAACTTGCCCTATTTCTTGATTGCCATGACCTCTCTGGAAAGAATCTCCAAATATTTTTCATTGTTCATTTTTCATACCCAATTGGTTTTCTGCGTTCCACTTTTTGCCTAAGTTAGCGAACCATTTTGTATAAAAATGGTGGATAAAATTATCAAGCTATAATTAAATATAACGGATTATTAACGAAAGCTTATAAGCAACGCGTAATTTCTACGCATTTGCAAAAAACGTTGCAATTATCCATCTTTGTCCTGCGCTGTAAACTACATCGATCGGAAATCAAAAAGTGAAACTAGGTTGTTATTCCATCTTCCCCATCTGCCACTGATAAATTAATTCTACACTTAGAGTAAATAATAAGGTCACGGCTCAAGAACTAATCTGACCCAGCTTAACCTAACCTAACCTGACTTAACCGTAAATTAATAAGTTACCGAACAATAATAACAAGTAGTGTGTATATATAGCCTAACCGGTCTATCGACTTTGCATCAATAATTATAATAACAACAGCCGAGCCGATAAATACAATATCTGTTTATAATTCAAATTAATCCATAATATTTAAATTAACTAAATGTTAATACAAATTGTAATTATTTCTTACTGTGTAATCATTGCGTCGATCAAATGTCCAACTTTCGTCAGTGATTGGGAGAGACTGGACAGTGTTGTCGATAGATTGGAAGGTGTTAAATTCCGAACTCCATGTTGATGAAATATGGCTGTTGATGAAATTTTGTATCGATAATGTCATACGGTTGAATGTGCAGTCTGAATCACATCCACAGTGGAGAGATCCATATGCAAAAATGTCACCTTTAGCAAAGGCCATTTCGCCCGAGAGTAGATTTGATCATAAATGAAATCCGGTAGAAATGATGCAGTGACCTTCTGCATATATATATATATATAATATATATGATCACCTGAAGATCTTCCACCACAGAGTGTCCACTGAAGATTCCCCCCCCCCCCCCAGCCCGATCCACCTGAAGATACTCCACCCCATCCGCTCCACCTGGAGATACTCCCCCCAGTTTTGACAGTAAACTAACAAAAATATCACGACAGGGCAAACCTATAATTGAATGCCCGATTAGGTCAACTGAATACCCGGTTAGGTTAATTGAATGACCGATTAGGTCAACTGAATACCCGGTTAGGTTAATTAAATGCCCGGTTAAGTCAACTGTACACCCTTGACGATTGGTTAGGTTGTCATGATATTTTCGTTTAAATAACGCAAATATCATGACTTAACCTAACCAATCATCAAGGGCATTCAGTTGACCTAACCGGGCAATATATATTATATATATATATATATATATATATATATATAATCACCTGAAGATCTCCCCCCCCCCCAGCTCTACCTGGGGGGGGGGGAGATCTTCAGGTGATCATATATATATATATATATATATATATATATATATATATATGCAAAAACAGTTCTCACTCTTTCATCTACTCAACCGGTCAACTCTGGAACAACGTTCTTCAGTCAATCTTTTCCCCTGTCTCTGATCTCGAAAACTTTGGACCTCCATTCCGGCTCTCTTCTTCTGTTTCTGTGAGAGGGGCGTTTTTGCAAGCGTTCTCCCTTGGCCCTCCTCTCTCTCTCTCTCTCTCTTCATATATATATATATATATATATATATATATATATTAGGGTGTTTCATAAATTAAAAGTTTGGAAAAATTTTAATCCACATGGATCCCCTTGTTCCATTTGCTGAGGAGACTGATAAACCGAAGTATTAATTCAATAGTTTAAAGTTTACGGGTCCCCAGTTTGATGCTCTGGCAGATCATAAACGGAAAAAATTAAACAAAAATCTGTCAATGAATTTTTATTCAACAAACGAGTACCATTTCACTACACATTTTCACAAAGATACAAAAAACATAACCACTTCTTGCGAATCATTTGTCCATGAAATCCTTCTTGGTTTTATCGGGTATTTCGCCCTATGCTGCATCACAGTTTTGAGCAAATACTGCTTCTGCTCTTCGTTCTTCGTCAGAGAACAGTTGAACTCTTTGGTGAGCGCGATGGCTCTTTCGGCCCGATCGTTGACGACAGAGATTTTGTTAACAGTTGCCGCTGCTTGCTTGAAGCCCTCTACTTCAGTCCACTCGGCAACTGGCTTTTTCAAGAATTCTGTGTCCAAGTCGAATGCATGGAAGAAAGCCATCGTCTTTCCTGTCACGAACTCCGCCAGGTGTTTCGAGGCAAGATTCCTGACGTTCTTCCCTTGGGGTCGCTTGAGTTCCTTTTCGATGCGGACTTACCCAAACTGACGACCATCTGAGCCTTTTCTTCATCTGCCACATCTGCGTCGAAGAACGCCATGGCAATAAGAGTCTCAGAGATGTACCATAGGTGTCGAGACATGGCTTCTTGCGCAGCGTTAACACACGAATATCCCGACATGGCAAAGGCTTCCGCGTCACGCAGAAATTCCAGATCAACTGCGGCAGCCTTGCTTGAGGTTGCAGCACGAGTCCAACCTCGGATGTAGACGAGGGACACGAAGAGACCTACGGCTGTCAGAGCTTCCAACTCGTGACTCGACATCTTGAACTGCTTCTTCAGTAGAATTACTTTCAAGGAGTAGATGGCTATCGCCATCCATCGAGCGTGATGGTAAGCGCCAGGGGCTCTGAGAGGGAAATCCACCACTTTTGCTTCTCCCAGGAAGATGAGAACCAACTGTAGCAGTTCCTTGTAGTCATCGCGCTGATGCGACGTGCTCACCATCCCTCTCACCAGCAGGACTGACTTCTCCCTCAGTTCCCATAGAGTCATTGACTTGAGCAAAATCGTACGGCCGCACGTCCAACCGGTCGATGAACTTCCATTGTGCCTGAAACCTCTTGAAAACGGGTATATCGGGGCCACTCGCTCTCTCCCAAAATATGAGACAGGCATCCAGGCACAGGTTCAGGCATTTAGTACGTCCAAATTTTTGCTCCTTTTGGTGGTAAAAGTACTTTTTGAGTACTTGCAACTGAGTTGGAAGGCCACTTGATGTGATGTTCGCATCCGTCTGGCCAATAAGAAACACTTCTGTTTTCGCTCTGGTAGACACCTGGAAAAGAAAACAAACTAAATAATTCCACAGAAATAATTTCACATCGTAATTAATTTCATTAATTAAATAAAGAAAAGCAGTAACTGGGACTCGAACCAGTGTCATAGCCGTTTGGCGGCATCGCTCAAGTCGGCGTACACAGCACGCTATCCACTACACCATCTAGGGAGTGGATAGCGTGCTGTGTACGCCGACTTGAGCGATGCGCCAAACGGCTATGACACTGGTTCGAGTCCCAGTTACTGCTTTTCTTTATTTATAAAACTGATACGTGTACACTACGTTCTCTTTGACAATTCATTAATTAAATAAATTTCAATACCGCAGTAAAATTACATTAATTAGTATCATAAATAATTACCAGCTTAGTTGTCCAATATGCACAGACTAATTAATTTCATGTAATATTAATAATAAATATCACTACCACAGTAAAATGACAGAAATTAAATAATAATAAATTTCAATACCACAGTAAAATGAGATAATTAGTAGCATATAAATTACCTCCATAGTTGTCCAATAGGCTATACAACACGAACCGCTCAAGTGACGAAGAAAACCGTCTTCACTCCAGACACGCGAGAAATGAACTGACAAAAAGTCGTCAAAGTTGGGGACCTCTAAATGCAGCGCGATCTGGTTCAAACTTGCACAAACGTGTTTTCTTGATCTTTAGAATACGGAGAAACGTGTGGATTAAAACTCCAAGCTCATTTTTATTTTACCCTATAGGTATGAAACACCCTAATATATATATATATAATGTAAACCCACAAGGAAAAGAAAAAATTATTCCAAGGCCTTTCCTTTTCCTTCCCTTTTCCCTGACAAAGTGTACTTCTGATTACACGAAAGACCTTGAAATCATTTTTCCTTTTCCTTGTGGGATTACATCATTCATTCATTTTTACGTGTTTAAATGTGAAATTCATCCCACATAATATATATATATATATATATATATATTAGTGATGTAGCGGATGTCATTTTTTTCACATCCGCGGATGCGGATGCGGATGAGGATGT
Source organism: Bathynomus jamesi (assembly GCA_023014485.1). Classification (NCBI taxonomy): domain Eukaryota; kingdom Metazoa; phylum Arthropoda; class Malacostraca; order Isopoda; family Cirolanidae; genus Bathynomus; species Bathynomus jamesi. The sequence goes on along the minus strand of JAJOZX010003104.1, from coordinate 420,243 downwards.
TTGATTTCAACATCCGCGGATGCGGATGTCTACATTTTCGTTATTTTTAGGATATATTCGAGATTTGTTGTGTTTAACGTATATAATAAGTTATTATATAGAGAGAGCTGTAGCTATAATGTAGTATAATTGATTAATTGTACAATAATTGCTGTACTTTTCTCTGAACATATAAAATAATATCAAGCATCTAACTAATATAGAAATCAATCAGTGAATTCGTCTGCAATAAATTCGTTATATTTTGTTGAGTTTCAGCCACAATTAGAAACCATAATTGTGTTACCAGGATGCGGGACGTGAACCCAACTCAAATGCACCCCCCGACCTCTTTCCCCAACCTCCACCCTTATAGAAAGAGATCTTTAATTAGCTTGATAACTATTATATTAAGTTTAAAGTTTTATTAGGCATATTTATAAATGAGTAATTAAAATAAAGTAAACTAAGATGTTCATCGTTTAATGTTCAAACTTAATTATAGGAAGGTTATGCTTAAGGAACATTAATTTTTCTGCCTTTTCTGCTGCCAGTCTGTTTCTCTTTTCATCATATATTAATCCAGCACTGCTAAATAATAATCTCTCGCTTGGTACGTTTGTTGGAGGACAGGCTAAATGTTTCCTTGCAAGTTTACTCAAGTATGGATAGATATTCTGCGTATTTTTCCACCAACTAATAGGATTGTCACATGCAGCCAGGCGTTTTTCTTGGTGATAGCTCTCGATCATTTTTACTACATCTTTTGACATCGCGTAGGTCTCGTCATTGCTGCTTGACTCAAGAAACTGAGAGACAGATTCTGTGATAGATTTGCTTGTTGAAGGTGTTGGTTCTGTCACTGAAACTTTTATTCTTTTGGTGGGTGGCGAAGCGACAGATTCAAGAGATTGAAGCTCTTCAACTGCTTTGCCAAGTGATGATTTAACTCGTTCTAATGTACTAGGTGAAAATAACTTAGCTTTGTAACGTGGATCTAAGTAGGTTGCAAGAGAGTAACTTCATACAAGAACAGCCTCTCGTCTTGTCGCTTGCATCACTTTTGCGCACAATGAACTAGTTCTATTAATATAGTAGAATTTGATAATTTCCGCTTATTAATGACGTTTTATCTCAACGGTCCACATCCCCACGACATCCGCAGTCCAAAGTACGGATGCGGACGCGGATGCGGATGCGAGAAAATGTGCGGATGTTCCGCGGATGCGGATGCGGATGCGGATGTGACCTACATCACTAATATATATATATAAAGTCGTCGATACATTCACAGTTTAAGTGGAAGTATGAAGAGTTAAACATCTTTTTACACAGAACACCATTCTTCCCATACGCCCATTTCAGGGTACGAGCAGCTCGCAGTAGAATTGCCAAGCAAATAGGGGGGTCAAAGTACTGACGAGGCTTTCGTACCGTACGTAGTTCATCACCACAATGCTCTGTGTTAGTCTAGTCCAAAAAACATCCACATTCGTATTCAGTTTATTGCAATTTTCGTTAGTTTGTATTACAAACACCCTCAGTTATTATCAGTCCTGGTGCATGATTCTTCAGGAGTAAGATGTCACTCAAGTTTGTGTTTCCTCCCTTAGGCAGCACAAATTTATCTACATCAATCACAGTCACACTCGGACTACCTTAGGTTTGCTCTACACAAACTGAACCAAAGAACAAAAGTATTTGCAATCACAAACCGTCCGTATACAGGCCTGTATTTAGTTCAGAATAATATTTTTTTATATGTCTGTAGCCTCAACAGGTAAAAACACTGTATTTGTAAACTCAAACGGAATATAATTTAAAGAAGACTACGTCGTAACGTAGAATAACCTCCCCCCCCCCAAAAAAAACCCAAACAAACCCAGAATAAGATATGAAAAAGCTTTTAATAGTTTACCTTTTTCTTTGTTTTATCGTTACGATTTCAATATTTGTCGAGTACATCTCTTTACAGTATGAGGCAGTTTAGTCTTTCCGTCCTTATTCCTGCAAGTATCATGCGTTTTTACTCACCACTGTTCCTGTTATTACCGTTACCATCGTAATTATCATTATTATTATAGTTATTATCACCTTTACTACATTCGCGCGCACTCCATTAATAATTGGAAACACTCCTCTGGCAAAAGTAAATGAAGTTAAAGCTCTTGGCGTCGAGTTAGATGAAAAATTTAATTTCAAAAGCCACACACAACATATCAAATAAAAAATATTTACATTATCTAACCCTTTAATGCCCAGTGTGTGAAATTTTCATCGTTAACTTTGGAAGCAATTTTAGACCTTCCAGTTCCCAATGTGTGAAATTTAACGCATTTCGTATTTTATTAATTATGAACAATAAAACTTTGTAAAATATATTTTTCAGTTATTTTGGGTCCAATTAAACGATTTTTATATCCCAATTTTTTTTTTTTACTTTTCGACTTAATTTGGGTATGAAAGGGCTAATGTTTAAACTCAAATAACAATCCCCAAAAATGCCCTCCTCACGCTGTATTACCCATTTATTCATCCATACTCGCAATATGGAATCACAGCATGGGGTAATACAAAGAATTATATATTGTATCCGCTAGAAGTAATCCATAAAAAATGTCTATGAATTCTCTCAGACAATGATGACAGACGATTTCATACCTCTCCAGTGTTCAGAAATTTAAATATTCTAAAACTAAATAACTCGTATAAACTTACTGTCGGTATCAGTATGTACAACGTTGCTAATAATAGAAACTATACTTTGCCCATTCACGGGGCCATTACCCCCAATCAGATCAATCATAATCACAAAACAAGGCTTCCCAATGATTTCATACATAAACCAAATTATTTCATGCAAATTACAGGAAATGCTTTCTCCTACAAAGGGGTAGATATCTGGAACGCTACACTCTATAAACTCCTACTAATGTATGTGTGTGTGTGTGTATATATATATATATTATATATATATATATATATATATATATATATATATAAAGACGCTTGTATAGAAGAACGTTCCGCACAAGATGAGGAGGGAGAACGAACAAATGGTCCATGGTGTAGTGGTTAGCATATCTGACCGGCAATCGGAAGATCCCGGGTTCGATTCCCGGGTGGTTACCTCATTTTTCATGTGTTCGTTCTCCCTCCTCATCTTGTGCGGAACGTTCTTCTATACAAGCGTCGTTCTTTACATTAATTATACTGTGTGTTGTTTGCAGTTAAAATTTATATATATATATATATATATATAATATATATATATATATATATATATATATATATATTTCAACTTTTAAATATTACTAAACAATGAAAATCACTCATTATATCATATATGTAAAATTCACAATCTAAAACTGGGTGTAATCATTAACCATATAAATTAAATGTCAAATGTTTCCAATATATTGCACCATAGTCATAATATGCCTCACTCATCTGTATCTTTGTAACTTTAAGATTGTATCATAATTTGTATTGTTCACCATTTTTCTTTTCTATTATTTCTATTAATATTTCTATTATTATTTTCCATTATTTCAATTTTTATTTGTAATGACAGAGTTACCTAAATGGAACATTATTATATTTTCTACAAATTCTATTTATATTTGACATTTTCCTACGTAAAAATAGAAATGAATCACAAAGACTTTTGCCTGAAAAGCTGTCATGCTTCCCAACGGCATATTCACATAAGAATACCGTAATTAAACTACAAAAATTAAACGTTAATTTCAATATTGTGTAAACCAGTATGGATGTAATGTATATCTTACGTAATGTGTTCTTTCTCAATAAAGATTATTGTTATTATTATTATTATTATTATTAATTCATGACAGAATACCGTTGTTGTTCTTACTCAAGTTCGATTTCAGCTGTTTGATTTTTATTTCCTTTCAATTGCTTTAATTTTGCTAAATATCTATTTCGAAAATGTTATAATTTTTTATTTTATATATATATATATACACACACACACACACACACACACACATAGATATATATATATATATATATATATATATATATATATATATATATATATATATATATATATATATATCAAAACTATTGACTTCTCCTTAGGGAGAATATATATGCAGTAAAATCACAGAATAACACGTGATCTTATTAATAAGCAAACAACCACAGGGAAAAAGGAAAAAGAAACACGAAATCCGAGCGCTTTCGTGATATATTCACATCTTCATATATTCACATATTTCTTTCTTGGCCTTGAAGATGTGAATACATCACGAAAGCGCTTATTTTATATATATATTATATATATATATATATATATATATATATATATTGGATTCGTTGAATCCATTCATTATTTACAATATTTTATAATAGGTTTAATTTAGGTAAAAAAAAATTTCAATTTTATAACAAAATTCTAAATAAAAAAAACAATAAATAATTAAAATTAATTTCACGATGAGATAGAATGAAAATTATGTAATTATACGAAGCCGTCTTTAAATACAAATCTTGTCGAAATGAAATTAAAAAAAAAAATAAAAAATAATAATAATAATATTGATAAAAATAATAATTTCTTTTACTTAAAATATGGGTTAAAATTCTACATATTTTATTCATAAATGTTTAAAACTGAAACAAAGAATAAATGCAGAACGAAGTAATAATAATATCAGTAATATTAAAAACTTGATTATTCCGTTAATATTTCTTATCATGATATATCACGGAGGATTATCGGAGAGACCTGCAATATATATATATATATATATATATATATATATATATATATATATATATATATATATATATATTTTATTCGAGTGTAGACCATTAATTACATGCAGTTTGAACTACATTTTTCCAGTTTTCGTGTTATGAAAAATCAGTTTCGTGAGAAGAAGCCTCTGTATGTAACACATGTCCCCTCGTGCGTGTGTGTGTGTATATATTATATATATATACAGGGTGTCCCGTAAGTCTGGACCCATAGGGAAAAAAATAAAATTACAAAATAGTCCAAAAATTTATTACATAATCTGTTCAAAGTGTCCGCCGTTGTGTCGCACACATAGTTGAAGACGCAATCTCCACTGCGACAGCACTTTCTGAATCACAGTCGCAGAAATTTCTTGACACGCCTCCACAATGCGTGCTTTAAGGTGGAAAATGTTCTGAAGTTTGACCTCGTACACTTTGGCTTTCAAGTGGCCCCACAAATAAAACTCCAGCGGAGTAAGATCATAATAAAAAAATAATAAAAATAATAATAAAAATAATAAAAAATATATTATAAATAAATTTTTGGACTATTTTGTAATTTTATTATTTTTCCCTATGGGTCCAGACTTACGGGACACCCTGTATATATATATATATATATATATATATATATATATATATATATTAATATATATATAACATACGAAAAGAAGACACTGTTGTAGAAGAAAGAATAAAAACAAGTACAATCTGTGATGTGGTGAAATCACCAAACGAAAATAATGCTAAAAAGACGATAAAAACTAAAATCGAAGAAAATATCATATGTAAATGGATGGATTATGCATCTATGCACATTTCACTTTATGTAACTTCCATTACAAAAATGGATATTGTAAATTTAGAGAAAAACTCTTCAAGTTTCACTACCTTATTATCTGCGAAACTTATGCAAGATACGAGAGATGCAAGTACGGACAAAATTGCTGTTAAAACTACCACCCTCAAAAGAACACGACAGTTGAGCAGCCAAAACCATCAGCAAACAAGGTTACCAATTCTTTAGATGCAGCCAACACAGTTCAACTACTAAATACCACTTAACGAATACAAAGACAATTGACAAATACGGGATCCAAGAGCCGTACAGAATAAATGCAGCAAGAAATTACGTACGACATCGGGACAATATGTTTCGAAACAGATAAAGAAGGGGAACTTCTCAGAGGATCACAGGGCAACGAAACATGCACCACCAACGGATAACATAACGAATCTGAACTACATAAAGAAGAAACTGAAAACGAAAAACTAAAAATAATCTTAGACAACAAACAGGGCCTAAAACCAAACCATTCCCCGGACAAAGTCACATACCTGAAAGGACTCGTGTAAGAAACAAGAGTAGACTTTACATGCGTCACGGAAACTCATCTGAAGGACTGCCAGACGGACTGTGAAAACTGTGAATTTTGTATCGACAAAAAAGAAATGCAAATTGACAGCAAAATATACTTCGAATCGACAGAACAGTATGGCGAAAAAGGAGGATATGCTATTTATACACACGAAAAAAATATGGCAGAAGTGACTATAAGTACTTCATACAACTACGTAGAATTAGTAGCAGCAAAAGTTGAAAAATTAAACTTGGTACTAATTGTAATATCTAGACCCCCCGAACACTCCAACTACAAAATTCTCAGATTCCATTGCAGAGGTTAGGAACTGGATGAAAACTCTAAAAATCACCATCCCTAAATATTATTCTCTGGGGTGATTTTAATTTCCCATTTATAAACTATAAAAGGATAGGATGAAATATATGTATAAACCAAGACAAAGGAAACACACGAGAAGATCAGGAACAGAAAAAAATGCTGCTAACTCTAACTGATGAATTTTTGTTAACACAAGAAATAATGGAGAATACAAAAAAAAAAGAAAAACTGCTTAGATTTGGTATTCACAAACAACAGCAACCTAATTGATAACATAGAAATATCCCCAACTATAATATCACATCACAACATTATTGAAATAACAACCAATATAAAAGCAACAGGGAAGGAAAGAACACGCGCTATAGAAAGAGGCAAATTCGAAATTCTTAATTTTCACTACAAATTGGGAAGGTATTGCGTCCAGTAGAGAAGCAATAGACTGGAGAACTATCTTCAAGGACAAGGCAACAGAAAAGATGCTAATAACCCTGGAAGAGAAGACGCTAGAAATTGGGGAAAGACAGTCCCAAAAACACAACAAAGAGGAAAGAGAAGCAGGTTCGAGAGACAAAAGATGTCAATGTTCCTCAAGAGAAAAAGAGTGACTGTAAAATTAAGAAACGACAAAGAAAACAACATCAGAAAAATATTAAATGATAGACAAGAGAGTATAGATTGCGTTGTACCATACAGAGAAAAAAGATGACGCTGCAGAAGCGATAAAAGTTAACTAAAAGTACTTCTATAATTTTACAAAAAAGGAAGTCGAAAAATCACGCGACTATCGGACATTTGAAGAATGAAAACAATTTTTTAACAGATGATCTAAATGAAGTATCTGAAATTTTAAGAACTCATTATGAATCATCTTTCAGTATCCCCAAAACTGATAAATTAATATGCGATAGAAACGCGTTCTGTGAAGAAGAATTAAGAGGGGAAAGTATAACGGACTTTGGCTTCACAACAGATGATATCACACAACCTATAGGGAAACTAAAAACGCACTCAGCAATAGCCCCGGAGAAATGGAATGCCACACTAATCAAAAACTACAAGAATGAAATCACTAAGCCCCTACACTAGATATGGAGACGATCACTAGACACGGGAGAAATACCGAGCATCTTGAAGAGGACTAATAGTTCTAATATATAAAGGAGGATATATATAAACTATAGGCCAGTGTCACTTACATCTCATTTCACCAAAATATTTGAAAGAATAGTTAGAGATAAAATCTATGACTTTTTGGAAACTCGGAAAAAATTAAATGATAACCAATATGGATTCCGGTCAGGAAGATCATGCCTATCACAACTAATGGAACACTACAACATTATTTATGCACTTGAAAACAATGAAAAATATGATGTGATATACGCAGACTTTGCCAAGGCGTTCGACAAGTATGACCATGCAATCATAGTATATAAACTGAAGTATATGGGAATAACAGGAAAAGTAGGAAACTGAGTATATAATTTCCTTAGTGAACGGCAGCAAGTCGTTACAGTTCAAAGAATATCTTCAGAGTCAGAGGTCCTTAGCTCAGTATCACAAGGAACTGTATTAGCTCCATTACTCTTCATAATCATGCTAACTGACATAGATGAGGAAGTTACCAGTGACAACACAGCAACATCCTTTGACGATGACAAAAATTAATAAAAAATAAGAAATCCAGAGGATATAGGATCTCTACAAACAAACATGAACAGAATCTACAATTGGTCTGAAGGCAATAATATGAAATTCAACACAGAAATTTTAACTATTAAGATGCGGAAGAAGGGAGGACCTAAAATTCATGGAATACTATACAACAAACGGACAGGAAATTCAGAGAAACCCTAAAGCAAAATAGGAGCTATTGAAGAATAGGGACCCCAGCCTTCTTTAGTTAGGCTTATAAGGTTAACTAACGAAAATATCACGACCTAACCTAACCAATCGTTAGGTTAACTGTACGCCCTTGACGATTGGTTAGGTTAGGTCATGATATTTTCGTTAGTTAGCCTTATAAAGCTAATTAAAGAAGGCTGGGGTCCCTATTCTTCAATAGCTCCGCAAAATATTTAGTTGTAATGACTGATAACCCGAAATTTGAAATTTGCGATAGCAGTAAACAGAGCAAAAGGAATAACTGTACAGATACTGAGAACTTTTAAAAGAAAGGGTAGGAATATAATGATTTCTTTCCTGAAAACACCGAGCAATACTCCAGTTTGGGTATGATCAGTCTTAACATCCACATATAAAAAAGAAGACATTAGTCAACTAGAAGGGATTCAAGGAAGCTTCACATCTAAGATCCACGGATGCAAAGAATTAAATTACTGGGAAGAGTTACGTGAATTAAACTTATATTCACTGGAAAGAAGAGAGAGCTACACCAATATTTACACTTGGAAAATAAAGGAGGAACTAGTCCCTAATCTTTCTTTGAACCCCATAACCATTCAAACAACAGTGAAAAGTAGAAAAGTGTCGTGTTCCCAAATTAAAGCCTAGACAGTGAACATCCTCAACCCTGAAGGAAAATAGTTTTGTTGTAAGAAGCCCAAGACTGTTCAACCAGCTGTCCAAAGAACTAAGGAACACGAGTGGTGTAGCTGTGGATATCTTCAAAAGAAGACTAGACGCCTGGCTCAGAACAATTCCAGATGAACCGGAGGTACTTGGTTATGTGAAGTGGAGAGCGCAAGAACCCATTTCTTTACTTCATCAGGTCAGTTCAAGAGGAGGGGCAACAAACCTGACCTTTGTGAAATGAGGAATCATTGCACGGAACATCTGAAAGGTTGAAAGATATATACAGTATATATCCTGAATAAAGAGTTTTTGCCTTGTGATGAATTTTATTTAGGATGGATTTAAATTTTAGTCGAATGTATAACCGCACAAAGATACGAATGAAAGGAGAACTATGTCGAGAGTAGGATAATGTACCAATAGTTTAATTTTCACTTGGATTCATTGCTATTCCCACTTTCGACCCAAAAGTAGAAATGTTTTGCGCCATTCCTCTTTTCGATCTGAAAATAGGATTTCTTTAAGTGGAGATTCTGAAGTTGGGAAAAGAATTTCTTGATTTGGGCAGTATGCATACCCGGGTAGGTATATTTATGCAAGATCTAATTTAAAGTGAGAATGAAAATGGGATTGGAATGGAATAGGAATGAGAATGGAATGGAATGAGAATGGAAAGGGATTGACTTGAGAATTGCTTCCTTTGAGATTTTCTCTCTCTTTCATGGATTTCTCATTCACGGACGAAGACTAAAAGACCAAAAATAAGAATGACCGAGATTGGAAAGTGACTGTTCTCATCTACAAAGGTTTAAATAATCGTACAAAGATTTAAGGAATGAATCAAATGTTTCAGTAGGTTCAAAATGCCGTTAATTCACAATACCTTGGTTAACCTCGATTTGGTTCACGTTGGTTTCGCTTCCGCCAGAATTGTTCATTTTGACGAAGGTCAAGCTTGTTGCTCCATTTTGGATCTACAGCTTAACGTGGAATCTGAACCACGACACACCACGGGTGGTCAGAAATTACAAGGTCCTTGCCCAGACTCGATCTCACAACTTCCCGATCAGCCAGCCCAGCGTCTTAACCACTAAGCTACCCAGGGTACTCATTTATCTACCAACCAATTTTTATAGTATGGAAGGTTGAACAGCTAGGTCAGCTGCGCGCCGACTGCCGCCGCCGAGAATTGAACCCGAGGCCGGTGGATTCAGTCAGCGATGCTAACCACGACACCACCAACTCGAATTCATACGAATAAAGACACTTGAATAATTTGTAACTTTCAGACAAAATATTTCTGATTTCGAAATCTTAATAATTTTTGTGTAAAATAAAATTTCGAAAGCACATTCAAACGTACAATATATCATTCCCTGACGAGGTGTACTGCTGAATACACGAAAGGACTTGGAATAATTTTTTCTTTTTCCTTGTGAGTTTGCATCATATATATATATATATATATATATATATATATATATGAAAATTATTTCACGAAAGTAACACGTGAATAATATTTATGATGAGAATAACCACGAAGGAAAAAGGAAACAGAATGGTGCTCAAGCGCTTTCGTCTAATGACATCCTCAGGAACACTGAAATAAATAACAAGTTCGAGACTATACAGTATATAGGTCACAAAAAAAATAAAATAGAAAAATAAAAATTGTAGGAGCATACAAATTTATAAGGAAAAGCTACCAGAGTTTTAGCACTTTGCCCCTCTTGTCTAAATCCGTTCTGAACATTAATTCAAAACAAAGGATCAAGCGAAAAAAGTCCTTGGCTAATGTTGAAATTATTTGTAAGTTGAATAATAGCAGACTCAAGAATATTTCTATTAACAATGTTGCTTGAGTGAAACAAAATTGAAACATTATTACAATCAATACTAGGGGATAACTCTGACAAATGGAGGAAAATGGCACTGGACGATAGGCTCCAGCTTTGGGACAGGATCTAGATCCTGTCCCAAAGCTGGATCCTATCTACTTGGCAAATAGCTGGTGAGGGAAGCTATATTTTGGGGCCTCTTTGCGAGTGACCCGTTGCCCACGTCGGGCTAACATCATGAAAAAGAAAAACTATAGTATTTGTCATTTATTATTACTTATTCGAACTATTGTGGATATAATTTTCCTAGTAGAGTTCCTTGTTCCATGCACGGTCTGTGTGTAGCATAAAAGATCTCAGGGGACCATTCTGAGTTCAATCCCACATATATATATATATATATATATATATATATATATGCGACTGAGTGGTGTAGTGGTTAGCGTCGCTGACTACGAATCCATCGGCCCCGGGATCGAGACCCGCTGACGGCAGCCGGCGCGCAGCAAAACCTAGCTGTTCATCCTTCCACACAATAAAATGGTTGGTAGATAAATGGATACCCTGGGTGGCCTAGTGGTTAAGACGCTGGGCTGCTGGTAGGGTGTGGTTCGTTTTCCACGTTAAACTGTAGTTCTAACTAAGGTGGAGTAAAAAGCTTGAACTTCGTCAGAATGAACAATTTGGGCGGAAGCTAACGAAAGGTTAACCAAAGGGTATATATATATATATATATATATATTATTTCTTAACTTTTTACAAAATTCTGTAGAAAAACAAAAACAATATCTGGGACATTACCAATCTCATCAGATGGTTACTGAGTGGAGATGTTTATACACAGAGTCACGTCGACAGATGCTGTATTTGGATAAGGAAATTGAGGAAGGACTTTGTTTTAAGGTTTGAACATTCATTTACTGTATTTTTAAATATAGTGTATGTGGGAAACCACTCATTTCTCGTATTGTCTGTGACCCTTAATCGTTTCGTGAAAGTTAGGTTACGTTTGAGGAAGAGGTTTGCGCTAACCTGTATGTCACTGAAGCTCACGGGCATTAAACGAAATGCATTAAACTTTTAGGTATTACGTGAAATGACTGGTTTTACTCAATTTGATTGTAACATATTTGTGTTTTGAAAGCAGGTTTTAAAAACGAAAGCGAACGACCGTATGTGATGTGATCAAACAGGGATTCGGTATCGAAAAATACACTTAATTGCGAAATACAACCACATATATGCAGACTTTCATCTTTACATAAAACTAAGGTGTTGTAAATACATATTATTTCATGTAATAACAACTGTTGTTATTGGATAACTATTGACTTTCGTTGAATTGGTTTCCCGTTACAAAGAAACTTGTTCGAAGATTAGGAAAAAATAGCTTTCTCGCGGGAAAAAACTTCACGGATTTTCCATTCATTACTTGCATACATGATCGAAAAATGAAAATTCGTTTTCTTTTGTTACCCATCAAATTAATGAAATCTCTCTCTCTCTCTCTCTCTCTCTCTCTCTCTGTATATATATTATATATATATATATATATATATATATATATATATATACATTCTAACTGCAAACACGCAGTATAATTAACGTAAAGAACGACGCTTGTATAGGAGAATATTCCGCGCAAGATGAGAGAGAGAGAGAGCGAAACAAATTAAAAAATGAGGTAACCACCCAGGAATCGAACCCGGGATCTTCCGATTGCCGGTCAGATATGATAACCATTACACCACGGGCCTCACTTTTCATTTGCTTCGTTCTCTCTCTCTCATCTTGCGCGGGATATTCTCCTATACAAGCGTCGTTCTTTACGTTAATTATACTGTGTGTTTGCAGTTAGAATGTATATAATGTACGGCATGCGGGAGGTGCCCCCTTGGGGCATTGGTTTCTGCGCGTATGTAGAGGAATTACGGCATTTGATCGAGTGAGGCCCGTGGTGTAATGGTTATCATATCTGACCGGCAATCGGAAGATCCCGGGTTCGATTCCCGGGTGGTTACCTCATTTTTTCATTTGTTTCGTTCTCTGTCTCTCATCTTGCGCGGAATATTCTCCTATACAAGCGTCGTTCTTTACGTTAATTATACTGCGTGTGTGCAGTTAGAATGTATATAATGTACGGCATGCGGGAGGTGCCCCCTTGGGGCATTGGTTTCTGCGCGTATGTAGAGGAATTACGGCATTTGATCGAGTGAGGCCCGTGGTGTAATGGTTATCATATCTGACCGGCAATCGGAAGGTCCCGGGTTCGATTCCCGGGTGGTTACCTCATTTTTTCATTTGTTTCGTTCTCTCTCTCTCATCTTGCGCGGAATATTCTCCTATACAAGCGTCGTTCTTTACGTTAATTATATATATATATATATAATATATATACCTTTCCTTTCCTTTCAACCTTTCAAAGGTTCCGTACGATAATTCCTCATTTCATAAAGGTCAAGCTTGTCGTCCCTCCTTTCGAGTTGGCCTGGTGAAGTAGTGAGTTGGTTTCTTGTACTTTCCACATCACATAGCCAGGTACGCCCAGCTCATCGGGGATTGTTCTGAGCCAGGCGTCTAATCCTCTTTTGAAGATGTCCACTGCAACACCATTCGTGTTCCTTAGGTTTTTGGGCAGCTGATTAAGCAGTTTTGGTCCTCTCACAACGAAACTATTTTCTTTCAGGGTTAGGGATGTTCCCTGCCTCACCTTTAATTTGGGAATAGACACAGTCTTCCTTTTCTACTTTCCACCGTTGTTTGGGGAGTTACAAGGTTCAGAGTAAGATTAGGACTAGTTTCTCCATTAATTTCCAAGTGTAAATGATGGTGTATCTCTCTCTTCTCCTTTCCAGTGAATATAGGTTTAGTTCGCGTAACCTTTCCCAGTAATTTAGTTCTTTGCACCGCTGTGAAGCTTCTCTCAATCCCTTCTAGCTGTCTAATGTCTTCTTTTTCATATGAGCATGTTAGGACCGAGTAGTATTCCAATTTGGGTATGATCAGTGTTTTCAGTAGAGGAATCATTATATTCCTATCCCTTCGTTTAAAGGTTCTCAGTATCTGTCCAGTTATTCTCTTTGCTCTGTTTACTACTATTTTATTTTGTGTTTCAAATTTCGCATCATCGGTCATTACAACCCCTAAATCTTTTGCTCTGGAATTTCTCTGAATTTCCCGTCTATTTGGGGTATAATATTCCATGGATTTTAGGTCTTCTCTTTTTCCGTACCGTAACAGCTGAAATTTCTTAGTGTTAAACTTCATGTTGTTGTCTTCCGTCCACTTGTAAATTCTGTTCATATCGGTTTGTAGAGATTCTATAGCTTCTGGGTTTCTTATTTTTCTACTGATCTTTGTGTCATCGGCAAAGGCAAAGTATGTTAAGGTGCTGTCTCTGGTAGCGTTCTCATCTATGTCAATTATGAAGACTAGTGGAGCTAATACTGTTCCTTGTGATCCTGAGCTGAGGACCTCTGATTCTGATGAAGATACTCCTTGTACTGTAACGACTTGCCGCCGCTCACTAAGGAAATTATATATCCATTTCCCTAATTTTCCTGTTATTCTCATATATTTCAGTTTATGTATTATGATTCCATGGTCGCACTTGTCGAACGCTTTGGCAAAGTCTGTGTACTGTATATTACATCATAGTTTTCATTACTTTCAAATACATCAATAATGTTGTTGTAGTGTTCCATTAGTTGTGATAGGCATGATCTGCCTGACCGAAACCCATGTTGGTTATCATTGTATTTATTCTGAGTTTCCAAAAAGTCATAGATTTTCTCTCTAACAATTCTTTCAAAAAATTTAGTGAGATGTAATGTAAGCGACACTGGCCTGTAGTTTTTGGCTTCGGATCGATCTCCTCCTTTATATATTGGGACTATGTTCGCGCTCTTCAGGTTGCCCGGTATTTCTCCCGTGTCTAGTGATTGCCTCCAAATCCAATATAGGGGCTCAGCGATTGCATTCTTGCAGTTTTTGATCAGTGTGGCATTCCATTTATCCGGTCCTGCCGCTGAGTGTGCTTTTAGTTTCCCTATAGCTTGTGTAATATCATCTGTCATAAAGTCGAAGTCAGTCATACTTTCCCCTTGTAGTTCTTCTCAAAGAACGCGTTTCTATCGCATATCAATTTGTCAGTTTTTGGGATACTGAAAGATGATTCGTACTGAGCTCTTAATATTTCAGATACTTCTGTTAGATCATCAGATAAAACATTGTTCTCGTTTTCCAGAGGTCCGATAGTCGCATGGTTTTTCGATTTCCTTTTTGCAACATTATAGAAGTACTTTGAGTTAACCTTTATCGCTACTATAGCGTCGTCTTCATTTCTGTATGCTTCTCAATTAGTTCCTGTATGACGTCATCGATACTCTGCAGTTTATCATTTAATATTTTCCTGATGTTGTTATCTTTACAGTTACTTAGTTTTGCAGTCACTCCTTTTCTCTTTCGGAACAATGACCTCTTTTGTCTCTCAAACCTGCTTCGCTTTCCTCTTTGTTGTATTTTTGGGACACGTCTTTCCACAATTTCTAACGTCTTCTCCTCTAAGGTCATTAGCATCTCTTCCGTTGTCTTGGTCTCGAAAATGGTTTTCCAATCTATTACTTCCATGCTGGATGCAACATCTTCCCAGTTTATAGCTTTGGAGTGAAAATTTAAAATTCTGAATTTGCTTCTTTCTTTTGTTCGTGTTCTTTCTTTTCCTGTTTTTATATTGGTTGTTATTTCAATAATGTTGTGGTCCAATATTATAGTTGGGGATATATATATATATATACACACACCTTTGGTTTGCTTCCGCCCGAATTGTTCATTCTGACGAAGGTCAAGCTTTTCTCTCCACCTTAGACCTACAATTTAACGTGGAATCCGAAACCACGCCACACCAGCAGCTCAGCGTCTTAACCACTAGGCCACCCATGGTACCCATTTATCTACCAACCACTTTATTGTGTGGAAGGATGAACAGCTGGGTTTTGCTGTGCGCCGGCTGCTGTCACCAGGTCTCGATCCCGAGGCCCATGAATTCGTAGTCAGTGACGCTAACCACTACACCAACACCATATATATATATATATATATATATATATATATATATATATATATATATATATATATATATACAGGGTGGCCAAAAAGGTACCTATCAAGTTTAAGCCTTTATTTTACCAAAACTATTGAGAGTACAAAGATCGTTCAAACGCCATTCAAATCAGCATCTCAAGACATTTATATGACAATGTGTTCAATGTGCTGTCCCTCCACTTCGACGATTTTTCGCAACCTCATCCCAAAATTCGATACCACGCTGTGGAGAACCTCTGTCGGAATGTCGACGATTTGACGTTCAATCGATGATTTCAGCTCCTCTAAAGTCTTTGGGTTGCTCTGGTAAACTCTATCTTTGAGGTATCCCCACTAAAAGAAGTCACACGGGTTGAGATCAGGCGAACAGGCAGGCCAATCAATGCCGCTTCCGTGGTGCTTCCGATAGTCCAAACCAATGACACTCTCTCCAAACTGATGTTAAACAAATGGCGTGAGTAGTATAGTGTGTCAGCAAATTTTCATCGAATTCTATTCATTCGTTTCGGAGAAAATGTAAGTTAATTTTGGTAGGTACCTTTTGGGCCACCCTGCATGATGCAAACCCACAAGGAAAAAGAAAAATGATTCCAAGGCCTTTCGTGTTGCCCCGAGGCAACGAAGAACCCCACGCGACCGATTATTGTTAAAAAAATTTCACGTCGGGGCCCCTTACGCGACCTTGGTGCAGACTCCAGACTTGCCGAGAAAGTTAATTTCGAGGAAAAAACACTGTCACATGATAATTCATAAAAAATTGGACAAGATTATTACAAGCTTATTTATATAAGTCAGGTGGAGTATTCATTTCCTCCCCCCGCCTGTTTTAAATACCCAGCTGATGTATGGTTGCACCGTTGCACTATACATGTCATTGCATGTCACTCCAAACGCGCGCCGCGGCGGACGGGAAAGCAGCGTCCACCCTCAGTTATCTACAGTTAATGCTTTTTTTCATACTATTTTATTTCTCTTTTCTGGCCAGGAGTGAGTGGTCGCCTCAGGGTACTGTGGTACTGTGGTGTAATTTCAGCTGAAGATATATAAAGAGCCAAAACAAACTACCTATTTGTGTTTGTGATTTATATTGGGAGGGGAGGGGGTGTTTACCGCAACTCTAATCACATAAAAAAATTAATTTACGCTATGACAGGGTGTTTTGCAGGGGACCCCAAATGACTAACGTCGCCCCTGTGTGTGTATATATATATATATATTTTTTATTTTTTTTTAATTGGGGTTGTTTAACCTTCGCAACATCTAAGGTCATATGACGGAGGGGACCTACAGCTTTACGTGGGATCCGAACCACGGGTCGCTACATAATCTGGGCGCAGAGGACGGTCTCCCATCCAACTACTACCCAGACCAAATGTCGCTTAACTTCGCTGATCTCCGAGGAGCGGTGTTACGACATCGGCCAATATATATATATATATATAATATCGGTTGCACTGAATATGATTCTCAAATCTAAAAGTATGGCGAAGAGTGAAAAATATCCTTGGCAAAGTTCATACAAAATTTTTACCCAAGTTCATTTTCAAGCGATGAAAAACAGGTTCAAACTTCCATCAACCAATATGAAGAAATTTTAAAATATTTTCAGGAAAACAAATTCCAAAGGGTGCCCATACATTGCTTATAAGACGAAATTTTTTTTTTTTTTAATACGTTCTCACAGCTGCCTGTCAACTGCCTGTATCCCTGGTTCGAAGGCCAGAAAAACTGACGCAGCTCACGGTTGCGTCTGACAGCAAGCAAGACAGGAATCGGGGATTCTATGACGCCTAAGTCATGTCTCTTTTCACAGATGCGGACAAAATAAACCAAAGTTTACCCTGTCAGTGGAGTTTTCCGCTAGCCAGGTCAGAATGCATTTATTTTACTTTATCTACTTTAAAATGGCTTATATATAACATATATATATATATATTATATATATATATATATATATATTATATATATATATATATATATATATATATTGAACTGATGTATCAGATATCTGAATTTCCTTTAAATTGCATAGGACTCCAAAATATATCAATAATATCAGGGGAAAAATTTAATATCTGAAGATAAAATAAGAAAGTCTCCCATTCAAAATGTTGAAAGAAAACTGATTTTGTGACTCTCTTCGGCAAAATGTTCAAGAAAAGAATTCTATAATGAAATTTTGATATGTTTTTTGATCTGTGTTTTAAGTAGCAAAGTTTGAATTATATTTTCAAATCAGGTATATATATATATATATATTAGTATGAAGGTTTTTTTTCTTGGAAGGGTTATTTATCCTCTCTCTCTCTCTCTCTTTCTCTTTGGGGGAACTACATACATCTTTTTCCTCTGTTAGCATTTTTTTCCCATTGCATAATTTTTTCTCTTTTCTTTATTTTATCTCACACTACTTTTCTGTCTAAGTCACTCTTTCCTTATTTCTTTATCTTTTATCTTCTCGTAATCTTTCTCTCAATTACGGTGGGAAATTTAGGAATATATGTGTGTGTGTGTGTGTGTGTTTGTGTGTGTGTGTGTGTGTGTGTTTCATCCAATCTTTGAAATTTTATTTTGAATAAACTTTTCATTTTTCTGTAATATTCTTATTGACTTATATAGTTCCCCTTTTTTTATCTCTCTTTTGAGGGGATATTTTCTTTATTCTTTTTGTTTATAAGTATCGTTTCTCTCTCTCTCTCTCTCTCTCTCTCTCTTTTGCCAGGTTATCTTGTATATTTGTTTTTCAGACTTTTACGACCTAATAAATTTATTTTGGTATCCTTCCTTCACCGCTGAACTGCTGTATTTCGTCCCCATTTTTATCCAGACTCTTTCTTTTTGATTTAATTATTTTCTGACGTTTTTCATTTCTCATCATTGGTGTTCGGAACAACGCGCGTAGAACAGGGTACGTAGAACAACGTACTGTACGTATAATATCGTACGTAGAACAACGTACTGTACGTATAATATCGTACGTAGAACAACGTACTGTACGTATAATATCGTACGTAGAACAACGTACTGTACGTATAATATCGTACGTAGAACAACGTACTGTACGTATAATATCGTACGTAGAACAACGTACTGTACGTATAATATCGTACGTAGAACACGTACTGTACGTATAATATCGTACGTACAACAACGTACTGTACGTATAATATCGTACGTACAACAACGTACTGTACGTATAATATCGTGTAGAACAACGTACTGTACGTATAATATCGTACGTAGAACAACGTACTGTACGTATAATATCGTACGTAGAACAACGTACTGTACGTATAATATCGTACGTAGAACAACGTACTGTACGTATAATATCGTACGTAGAACAACGTACTGTACGTATAATATCGTACGTAGAACAACGTACTGTACGTATAATATCGTACGTAGAACAACGTACTGTACGTATAATATCGTACGTAGAACAACGTACTGTACGTATAATATCGTACGTACAACAACGTACGTATAATATCGTACGTAAAACAACGTACTGTACGTATAATATCGTACGTAAAACAACGTACGTATAATATCGTATGTAGAACAACGTACGTATAATATCGTACTTAGAACAACGGAGAACAGGATAAAGTCACATATGATACAAATGGAAAGACGAAAAGCGGTAATGGAAACGAGCTTAGTTGTACACAGTAGAAACGTATACTTACTGTAGTATAAACAACCACATTACGTTGGTAATTAATTAAAGTTTGTTATTTTAACTCTTTCATAACCAAATCATAGTGGTTGATTCGAACCTATACCCATTTGGTCGATAGGCCATAACATCGACATTCGAAAACACCAACCTAACCTAGCTTAACCTATGTTAACTTAGCCTAACCTAGGTTAACCTAATCTAACTTAATGTAGCCCCACAATAAGTTGTCGATTTTATGGCAAGCCGATGAGATGTCGTTAGCCCGATTAATTACCATGCTTATATTTTCTGGCAACAAACATAATTTTTTTTTTACAAAGGAAGGAGGGGCCAAGGGCGAATGGTTTGTGTAAGCTTAGTTGGGTTGAATTAACCCATTCGAGATTGGATATTACTATTTCTGTGTGTGTGTGTGTGTGTGTGTGTGTGTGTGAGTGATCAATTTTATTGAATGAAATATAGTTGTAAAGACGATACTGTATTTCCGGCAACACATATTTTTATGTAAAATGAATGTACGACTCTGCAGTCAATGATAGCTTATAATACTGTATATATTATACATTATATATATATATATAATATATATATATACAGGGTGGGCGGAAAGTAGCTCCCTATTTTGGATTGGTAAAAAAATACGTATATTATCCATTTATTTCAGAAGAAATAATATGAAAAGGTAGGCATACATAGTAGGTTTTCTATAAAATTCAA
Organism: Bathynomus jamesi; assembly: GCA_023014485.1. NCBI lineage: Eukaryota > Metazoa > Arthropoda > Malacostraca > Isopoda > Cirolanidae > Bathynomus > Bathynomus jamesi. The sequence continues at coordinate 399,934 of JAJOZX010003104.1, read as the reverse complement.
TGTGGGCTCCAACTCTTTCCACCAGCTTCTGGAGCCGCCCAGGAATGGCGTCCACTGACTTTAGCAGGAACTCCGGCGGGATGGAGGACATGACTTCCCGAATTCGGTCCTCCAGTTCTTCCAATGTCCTCGGTTTGGTGCGGTAGACTCTTCCTTTACCCACCCCCAAAGAAAGAAGTCGCACGGTGTCAAGTCGGGGCTCCTGGCTGGCCATTGATGTGGACCACGACGACCCATCCAACGCCCAGGGAAGTAGGCATCCAGCCACTCACGGACAACAAGAGCGAAGTGCGGAGGGGCGCCATCTTGCATAAATATCAGATCGTCGATGTTCTCCCATGTGCTGACAACCGGCCAGACCTCGTTTCGCAACATAGCAAGGTACCGCTCAGCATTCATGGTGTTGCGCAGAAGGAACGGGCCCACAACCTGATCTGAGGTCATACCACACCACACCGTTACACTGAACCGATTCTGCCGTTTTTCAGCGGTAACCGTGCGACTTCTTTGGGGGTGGGTAAAGGAAGAAGTCTACCGCACCAAACCGAGGACATTGGAAGAACTGGAGGACCGAATTCGGGAAGTCATGTCCTCCATCCCGCCGGAGTTCCTGCTAAAGTCAGTGGACGCCATTCCTGGGCGGCTCCAGAAGCTGGTGGAAAGAGTTGGAGCCCACATTGAATTTTAGAGAAAACCTACCATGTATGCCTACCTTTTCATATTATTTCTTCTGAAATAAATGGATAATATACGTATTTTTTTACCAATCCAAAATAGGGAGCTACTTTCCGCCCACCCTGTATATATATATATATATATATATATATATATATATATATATATATATATATATATATATATATATATATATATATATATATATATATATATATATATATATACTGTGTATATATATATATATATATATATATATATATATATATATATATATATATATTTAATATATATATATTATATATATATATAATTATATATATATATGAGGATATAGGACGGAAAGTTGTTTTTTCGTTTTAATTTTTAAAATAAATACTGATATATATATATATATATATATATATATGTCGTAAATAAAAAATATAATAAAAAAGATAACCAGGAGGCTCATTTCCTCACGATGGCAGGGTAAGTGTGCCCCAAGGGTCACCTTTATCACGGGCATTAACAAGGCAAGCGGCCAACGCAACCAACCCAGGAGCCACCAGTCGGGAGCGAACCAGATCCTTATCGTTTAGTGTCCCCCACAGTAACTACTGAGCAACCGGGGTTTCCTCCCGTTTCCCAACCCAAAAAACAAACTAAAATAAAAACTAAAATTGAAAAATTGAAAAATGAAAAAAAAATGGTACAGAGCTATTACGAATTCTGACATGTGTATTTTTAGCTATTTTTTATAAAAATCATTCTCATGTGCTATTTTATTTTCTTTTATTCCAATCTACAGGGTGAGTAGCATAGTGGCAAGCTCTTGGACAAACCCACCTCGTCGATGGAGAAAGGTAGTAGGGTAGTGGGAGTGGAGTAAGTGAAAGGGAGTTGTTAAAGGTGGATTTTTTTTGTCACGTCTGTACATGTACAGTTGCGCTCATTATTCTGAGGACACTCTTGAGAACAGATAGCGACACCTGGCATATATTTGTTGTGTGTACGAGCGCTGAGTGGTTAGTTGACTCATTGCCAAATGTCTTAAGAACATAATTATTTCCATTCATATAAATACATATATAGGCGGTTTATGAATGAAAAAAAACAATGTTTTGATACATATTAAATTTTAATAACATTATAACATTACCAGATTGATGAGTATCTGTGGTTTCATACGTCATTGCTTAGAATATCTTCCAATTGGCAAATGGACGACAGCTGAATGGATACGTATGGCATTGTTTGGCATTGTATTGAGGCAGCATCATAAATGCATGTAATTGTTTTGTATTAATAAGTTCCATGTTGCAACTTAAGTGTTGAACCACTGCAGCTGTGACTCTTGGCGGTCTCTTACCTCAAAGGAGAGAATTAAAGAAAACAAAACTATTACAGTTATTCATATCAATAAAGATCGAGCCATTTAAACGATGATATTTGACAATTTTGCAAAGGTGTTACACATTCATAATTGCCATTGTATTTGAGAAATATTTTATACATGAATACAACAAATTTAATATCTTGTCCAGCCACCGTTGTTGTAATAGACGTTATGGCACTTATTCCTTTTCCCCCCGCAATTTCTTTTTTCCCGGTGAGGTCAACTGTACGGCCTTGACAATTGGTTAGGTTAAGTCATGATATTTTTTTCGTTAAAATATTTCAAAATGCGGGGGGAAAAGGAATAAGTGGAATATTTTAACGAAAATATCATGACTTAACCTAACCAAATGTCAAGGGCGTACAGGTGACCTAACCGGTAAAAAAGAAATTGCGGGAAAAGGAATAAGTGCCATAACTTCTATTACCAATGTGAGATGCACGGCTAACTATATATGAATATACTTATTAAATGAAATTATGTATATTATTTTTCATTTTTATGAATTAGCTGAACATATAAAGTATACAAAATTTCTCCTTAAAACTTATTGGTCCATGCACGCAAGAGCGTAACTAGCTTCCAAAAGTTGGGGGGGGACAACTATAATGATGAAAAATCCTGCGATGAATCTCTGTGCTTCTATCCTGTAGGTAATGTGTTTGCGACCAAAATGATGCTCTTAAAATACTATGATTTAGAGAATGATCTACATTTATGATAGTAATAGGAAAATCAAAGAAGCATTTTCACAACTACCTTATGTCTATCAAGTACAGTGCCCGCGAAAAGTATCCGATCACCCTGGAAATTTGTATTTTTTACATAAAAAACAATGTTTAAATGTATACTAACCTTATATTAGTATTTTGTCATCTGTCCTTTGGTTTGGATGACTTGTTCTAGACGTTTTGGCATGGATTTAATCAAGTTTTGACAAACTTCCACTGATATTTCCTTGCACCATACCTTTTTGATGGCTTCTTGTAATTTTTCGACTGAGCTAGTGTCGTGGCATTCAACCTTATTTTTTATTATTAGCCATATATTTTCTATCGGATTGAGATCTGGACTATTACCAGGCCAATCCAAAATATCAAATTTATTGTCAGTAATCCATTTTGTCACTATTTTGGCCCTGTGACATGGTGCACCATCATGCATGTATGTTTTTGTCCTTTGGATTGCCATTGCCATTGGAAGTTTATCCTGTAGCATTGCTAAATACCGTGCACCATTCATAGTTGTGTTCTTCGGAAGAAAATATAGGTTTCCACGCCCATAGTAACCGAAACAACCCCAAACCATCACACTTGGAGGGTGTTTCATTGTCTTTAGGGTGTATTTAGGGTCCATCCTATTTGAGCCAATGGGCCGGCGAACCTTTTTTGGAAAACTTCTGAATGTCAAAAATGTCGACTCATCACTAAATAAAACCTTCTTCCAGTCATCAACAGTCCAATGAATATATTTTTTACAAAATGCGACACGTTTTTTACGCATTTTTTCATTAATGAACGGTTTCTTAGCAGCATGGCGAGATGGTAATCCGAGTTCTTTTTGGAGCCGCTCCTGGATAGTTCGTTCAGAAACACCAGATAACAAATTATTCATATTAAATTTGTATTTCTTTCGCAGTTATTGTTGGGTTTTTCAATACTAAACGTTTCATAAGTTTGTCTGTTCGTGATTGTTTTTTTCTCGGTCTGCCAGATCGTTTTTTAGGGACTGGCGTGGTTAGGCCGGCATTGTTCTTAGCCCGTGAAACCCATAAATTAACGGTACTTTGGGATATGTTTAATTCCTTAGCTATCTGTCTCTGTGATTTCCCACATGTATGCAAAGCAACAATAGCACCTCGACAATCACTCTTAAGTTGTTTTTTAGCACACATTATATATAAATTTTATTTACACCACTTTCTGTAAAAAATAACAAAATATCAATAAATTTACACAAACAGTGAAATCTGACAACTTTGAGACACAGCCACCCGCAACAAAGGCTACCAGAACACTAATTTGAGAATGCGTTGGATAGCTCTCATATCAGCGAGCAACCTCAAAGTTACCAGATGTCGCTAGAACAAATAGAAAGTAAATTATGTGTCTCTGAATATCAAGGGAAAATATTGTATTTTCTTGAGTGATCGGATACTTTTCGCGGGCACTGTATATACTTAACATTAAAGAAAAACAATATATGCAATAATTAAAGGAAAAAGTATCTAGATGTCTCATTGAAGTATCTATCACTGCAGTATTAGTACTGAATCAGTAATACTTTCCAGCATACTAATAGGACTAATATAATTAAAGATTTACTCATCATAGATTATTTCAAGAACTAAATATGTTCCTTCACGTAAGCTAACTTAGATCAAAAGTTGGGGGGGAGGGGACAAAACCTATATTATCCCCCTCAGTTCAAAAGTTGGGGGGACATGTCCCCCCCACTCACCCACCCCGTTAGTTACGCCCCTGCATGCACGTACGTAGCATCATAATTAACAGACAAAATAAATATCTATATACGGTTGGAACGTCATTGTAATTTACCAAGATATATATATATATATGCCTCTGAACATAATTTATAAACTTTTTTTTAATATGTAATATAATTTTATATTCTATTAAATAAAAACCACATGCCTCTCTCTCTCTCTCTCTCTCTCTGTTTTTGAGTTAGGGGTGATGACATTTAACACACACACACACACACACACACACACACACACACGGAAACCTTATGAGACCGCGATATTTTTCACATTTATAAGCTCCGGGTACATTGTTCATGAGGTCCCAAATATACCTCATTCCTATTTTTGTTTTGACCCGCATTTTTTAGGCTATATGACTCTTTCTGTATATTTATTAGAATGCTCGTTTCTCATCTTCTGTATTAAACTCTAATTCCCATGTACATTATGTAAATAATTTATTTCACGATAAAAAGAGTGCGCGCTGTGCTTATACTTCCATCATGAAGCTGTTCAATTCATTGACGATACATAAAATTCCAAATTCCATTAATTCACTCGCCATATTGGTAAATTTTTCTGAATGCAACGATAACCAGTGGTAAAGTGTTTGACTCGCTGTCTGAGAGTCCCGGGATCAAATCCCGCGGACGGCATAAATTTCTGGACAAAATTCTCAAACCACCAAATTAATCGACGCAGCAGCGCATATTAATTAGTATGTGGTAGAATCAGAGGGTTCTACACCTTGAAGCTAGGTAAAAGGAAGGAGAAATTTCGGCTTTTTGCTTAGAATTAATAGATTCGTTGAAGAGGGTTGTTTGCTAATAGGCCCAGAAAAATGAAAAAGCTTAATACGAGTTGGCACTAAATGACACTCCCATTATCATTTTTCATTTTCCATTTTTTTTACCTCTTTTTTGGTAAACCTATTTCATTATTTCTATTTATTCTTTCATTTATTTATTATAAATATTTTTTTCACATTTAACTCATCGTAATTTTAAATAATGTTGGTCACTTGTAAGTTGTAGTCACTTAACGTTGGTCACTTGTAAGTTGTAGTCACTTAACGTTGGTCACTTGTAAGTTGTAGTCACTTAACGTTGGTCACTTAATGTTTTATGTTTGTACGACGTTCCAAAATCGAAAAATTTATCGTTTGTCAAGTCTTGGCCCATAACCTAACCCAACCTTGTCTAACCTAGCGTATAATCTAACTTATAACAAAAAATCCATTCTAAATTAACTTAATCTAACGGATAATTTTTTTTGGAAGGAGTCATTTAAAATTCTTTAGTTTTTCGTGAGAGAAATTTAGTCAGATGAGAAATCCACCATTTACGTTAAGTGAGTGGACCTTCCCGTTAAATCGTCGATTGATGCCAAACTGAAACCGATTAAATCGTGTCTTCGTCGATGTTGATCAGTTTCCAAGGACGATTTTGGCTAATTAATATGGACGACCAAGTTCAAGGACACTGTCATTTTGAGTTTGTCGGTATGAATAACATCGGACTTTACCGAACCAAAATAAGCACTTGGGCGGTAAAATGGTATATTTAGTCTCACCTCAACTGTCTCGGAGGCTTGGCCTCAGACCTCGTAAAACACTGGGCTCAGATCCCTTTCCACACCTCCACGAGGTCCCTATTGTTCACTTAAAACGCGGTGAAATAAAAGATTCGCTTAATTTTCATTTAATTACATGTTAGATAAGTGGACAGTCAGGAATTGGAACTCTTTCACAGTAAAGCCATGAGCAAATTGAATTATTTAATTTTTCACAGTACTCATGTTCACCGACACCTCTGCCTCCCTGTCGTCGGAAATTACTGTTTTTTGCTTAATTCCTCAAACACCCCGATCACGACTTCTTAGAAATGTGTCATTCCCGTACGTCCGATGGCGTGTTCCTTTGTTCGTGGCAACCTGCAACTGGAAAAGTGCACTGTTTTATAACACTTATTAACAAAATTAACACTGAATACGCTACTTTATCCCCCTCTTATAACCATAATGAAGTTAATAATTCAATAAAACTGACAAAAGAAACGCTGAGTACGATACAAAACATTTTAATGCGCAATCCGTATCGCTTTTGTTGCGAAGTGGTATACACAGAGGGTTGACAAAAGTAAATAGACACCCACTTCCCCACCACCCACCCTTCCCCGCAAAGTTTTGTTTCTTTATAAAAATCATAAAAAAATGAGCTGAAATTTGTTATTATAATTCATATCTCGTATTAAAAAATGAATTGATTCTCACCCAATTTTTTGATTTTGAAAAAAATTTTCAGATAAAAATGTCCAAACAAGCGTAAATAATATTGCGTTGAGGATTCATATAAAAACGACACAATATGAGTAAGTTTTATATATATATATATATATATATATATATATATAGAGACGTTTTTCTATATATGCGGCACAGTCTTAAATTGAATTCTAAGCCAATATATTAGCATAAATTCAATTTTTTCTCCCATATTCCATCCCGTAGAACGAGGAATAATTCAAAACAACTCTTGTAACGTTTGTCCTGTCGGTAAAACAGATATCGGATGATCTTTAAATCCTCATTCGGACCAAGGACGGCGATTTATTTCTCGATTTTAATATATTGAAGGTATAAATATACAGGGATATTTTTCTCTCTCTCTCTCTCTCTCTCTCTCTCTCTCTCTCTCTTTGGAATTCACCCTTAAGCTTGAGAAATGATGTTTGGTTTGGAGAGAATGTTCCCCCTTCTTATACCTGACACAATATACGTGGTTCAGAAAGTTTATTATATAAAAAGTTTGGCATATTATAGATTTTATATAAAGGAGATTTTGTCATCTCTTATTTTTTATATCTAACTCCCCCCCCCCCCTCTCTAAAAAAAGTAGAAAAAATTCGATATTTAGAAGTGGAGATGGTGTAATAATTCGCGACGAAAGGAGAGAAACTTTTGTAGTGTTTTTCGATTTATTTCGGTCCTTCTGTTTTCGAACATCCGACGAGGATCGAGCGATAAAGATCGAAAATGATTCAACTTTTCAACTTTTCTCCGCGTCCTTCTGATATTGACGAATAAATTATGTCTCATTTAGTCTGAACCAAAACTTGAAATTACCTCTTTTTTCACGTGACAGTGTTGGAACTGCGCATCTATTTGATCCTGCATCTATACTTATACTGTATAGGCCTACTGTTGAGTGCAAAGAGACAATCCCAGGTAAGAATTTTATCCTATAAATTTATGCTAACAGTATAGCACGAGCGGACTGAACTCAAGATAACGTGATTCCTTTCCAAGCTATTACATTTGTCACTATATACATTACGTATACAGGGTGGTCCGAGATAAAGTAGTTCCATTATTTCTTTTAACGAAACTCACTGGGGCTACTTTATCTTGGGCCATCCTGTATAAGACGATATATCTACAGTAGCTTCCTATACGTCTTGGAGGATCAGGATTTTCTGAGAGTGGTCTTCTATATGCCATAACGGGAGTTAAAGGTGAAAGCATCGTTTTTATGTTCGAATCCCGGCCACTGTTAATTCGTACACACAAAACCAAATTGATTCGAGTTTAGACATTTTTACTCATCTAATTCAGTGTCGCTGTTGAGACACTATAAAAAATGAGTAAATATGAGGCAACTCATAGAATCATGTGGAGTCATGAGTTACTTTTTATGAGTTATTAAACGTCTAAATGTTTTAAACTAATAAAATAGACTATGAGTAACTTGTAATGATTCAACATGAAATACGACCACAAACGAGTAATTTTGATTTTGTGTGTATGGTCGCCATTAATCTTGAAACTTATTGCGACCTTCATGTCGCAATACTGAACAACTGAAGTAACGCGTGTAACGTACCTGTTATAAAGTAAGGCAAACAGGAAATATGTATGTATACGTCAAGCTTTAAAAATCTTCAATTAAAATTCAGAAGGTAAAACTATACAATCAAATTCGTCCTATGAAATTATATAGGGTGATTCACTCGCTGGTTGCCCCAGAGTATCGCTAATATATGCGCTGGGGCCTACCAGCGAGTGAATCACTCCGTATACTTCGTTTGTTTCTTTCCTCAAACAGAACTTAATTAAAAAGGGTTAACCTCCGTTCGTCTCAACAACACATTGAAAGAAATTTTGCGAAACGCATTCATACTAATATAATAAAAAAAATCATTACAATTCTTTTGAGTGTGAAGAAGCGAGCCACCTAAAACATATTCTCAACATCTTTCGTAATTTAAGATCCACGAAGAAAGCTTATTCAGTTGATATTTGAAAAAAACTCTTCAATTTCAATACCTATTTTCTGGAGTGCACCTCAGCTATATCATATTTATTTAGAGAGGGAGTCTACGACTTAACATAAAATCCAAATCCCTCTCCCGTCAAAGAAGACTTTAACCTCATATGGACGACCGCTACGAAATGGTAAGGTTTGAAACAAACACATTCATAACATTACTGTACAAATATATTGCATCCCTGGAGCATAAATGGTTAATTGTTGATATCTTTATAAAGAATTTACAGCCTGGGGCGGGGCCGTATCCATTAGATTACCCTGGCGAGTTATGAAGATCGTGGGTCAGTTCGGGTCAGTTCGTATACTGAAAAGCAGAGAAAAGTCCAATTTAGAAACAAGAACTAAAGTTTAGAATTGAGTCAATTGAGGTTTATATATTTTTAATTTTATGGACACGAAAGTATATAAATTTTATACAGCGAAATATAGAAGAAACGTGATTTAATTTTATTTTTAAGTATGATAATAAAAAATCTTAATATACAGAAGAGCAAAAGACAATCTACTTTTATCTAGAATTCCCTTTACGCCGTTACCCTACTCAAGAATAAACGCAAGAAGGGACCTCAGCTATGATAGTACAGTAGACTCTTAGCTGGTTGGTTACTGTTGTATTTGGTAACTCCTTTTACTGTAAAAGCTGTGTAGTTATTTTAACTCAACTTATTGTTAAATAAACCCCGGTCCATTAAGTATAAAGATAATTACGTCACTTGGTTAGTTCTGGCAGAAAGGAAGGTAAAAAAATTCATATTTTGAAAACTGTCAACATAATGTAGTTATTTTAACGGTTTATTCCCACTCAACGATTACTGTCCAGTGTCCACTCAATGTCATCCCCATTCGTATTCGCGGCAAAGGCGCCAAATGGAATGGCTAATATTTGCTAACCTAATCTAATTTAACCTAACTTAACATAACATTAGCCTAATTTAACCTAACCAAACCTAACCTAACTGATCGCAACCTAACATAACATAATATAACATTAGCCTAATTTAACCTAACCAAACCTAAAGCTTAAGGGCCAAATTAAATTAAAAAAAAATAAATAGTCGAGCTTCACAATTATTCATGTCATTGTAAAAATTGTAAAGTGTAAAAAGACTACTGTATTTATTTTATTATTAATAAAGGTTATTCAATTCAATTCAATTCAAATTTAACTTAACCTAACGTAACATAACATTAGCCTAACTTACCCTAACCAAACCTAACCTAACCGATCGTAACCTAACCTAAACTAAGTTAACCTAACCTGGACCAAAGTGGGAAAGCCGTGGATGAGAATGAAAATGACGTTGAATGGGAGTAAATCCCGCTCAACGTCATTTCCATTTCATTCCGCGCGCAAGAGTGGGAAAATAAGAACGTAAGAATTTCAAACGAGACAATTTCAAATCGGTTAGGTTAGGTTAGGTTAGGTTAGGCTAATGTTAGGTTAAATTAAGCTAAGTTGGGAAATATTAACCATTCCCACTCAGCGCCGTTTCAAGAAACCCTTTTAATCAAATATGGCTGTTTCACTTTTGTGCATTCTCACCACAAATGGGAGTGGGAATGACATTGAGCGGGAAGTAATCATTTTAACTAGTCAATGGATCAGAGTTTATTTAACATTGAATTGGATTAAAATAATTAAATAGTTTTTAGAGTAAAAGATACGTAACACAGCAGTAATCAATTAGGCAAGGATCTACTCTCACAGCCGAGGTGCTTTCTTATGAAACACATTAAATATTTATTAACTACGTTAATTAAAGTTTATACATTTACAGCATATACAGTGTGTGTGTATATATATGTGTAAGTGTGTGTGTGTGTGTGTGTGTGTGTGTGTGTGTAATGAATTTCATAAGTAAACACTTGAAACTAATGAATGTCACACACCCACGTGGAAAAATGAAAAGTAATTTCAAGGCTTTTCTTGTCTGAAGAGGTGTTTAAATACACGAAAGACCTTGAAATCGTTTTTTTATTTTGCAGGTATGTAACACACACTCTCCCTCTCTCTCTTTCTCACACACACACACACACACACACACACACATATATATATATATTATATATATATATATATATATATATATATGAATAGAAACGACATAAGTATTAAGGAACGTTTCTGCACACGAGGAGGAGAGATAACGAAATAATGAAAAATGAGGCGAACCGCCTGGGAATCGAACCCAGGGCCTTCCAATTGCCGGTCGGAATTTCGATTGGGAGAATTTCGATTTGTGATTGAGTGAGGTCCGTAGCATAATGGTAGAGCGTCCGACCGGCAATTGGAAGGCCCTGGGTTCGATTCCCAGGCGGTTCGCCTCATTTTTCATTATTTCGTTATCTCTCCTCCTCGTGTGCAGAAACGTTCCTTAATACTTATGTCGTTTCTATTCATTTATATACTGCGCGGTCATTGCAGTTATTTTTTGCATATATATATATATATATATACTTCTTACGACTTATAAATAATTTTTTAGGATGTTCACATTCCTTTTATGTATTCGAAAAATTTTTGCACAAAGGAGAAAATAAAAAAATCCGAATATTTTGCTGCAATATGTAAAAGCCCAAAACACAAAAATGGGAGTGAGGCAAATCTCAAATTTTGAAAAAATTAACGAACTTTTCATGCTTTTTGAAGAGATATCCTAAACTAATGAATTTACAACAAAGCAAAGAAAAAAATTTTGTCCTTCCGGAAAATATGAAATACTGTATCTAGATTCCATTTCTTTACCGCTTTTACAATTTGTTCAGTTACCATGGCAACTGCAAACAATTCGCGAAGGAAATATTTGTTTTTCTCCTTTTTTTCTTTTCTTTTGAGATAAAGTGGTGAGTTTGGTATTTACGTAGATATTATAAATTTGTAGGAATAAAGTAATTCGAGCAACATTAAATTGCGTCAACAAATTGTAAATTATGTCCACAAGAAAACTATCGAAAGGAACCTTTTCTTCCACACAATTTGTTTCTTGTTGTACAATTTAAAATATAATTTCAATATAATTTTAATATAATTTTAATATAATATCATCTTAATAATTATTATGTTAGAAAATTTTAAATTACACACGTCAATTAAAATATTAAGACGAGGTAATCTATGTTAGTTGTTATTTTTTATCCGTTGTAACGTCAAAGGTCGTATGATAGGAAGGACCTACAACTGAACCTGAATTCAGAACCAATAATAATGGCTACAGAATTAAAAAACAGTACAGTGGTCTCCCATTCAACCATTTAATAGATCCAATGCCACTTCACTTCGCTGATCCCACTGGAAGCGGTTTGATGACGTGGGTAAGCCATTTATGTTTCCCAGTTAAAAATGTACCGATACACTTAGCAATATTTCATTAGTATTAAAAATACAATATATATACTGTATATATATATATATATTATATATATATATATATATATATATATATATATATATATATTAGTTACTTTGTGTGGGTTCGAACGACGGTTCAGGATCGACCTGCGCATATATATATATATAAATATAAAATGTTAATTGATAAAAGCTTTGTCACCTGTCGTCTTTATCAACATGTGAAACAAAATACAACTTTGTCATTTTAGAATTCATGTCGTCATTACTACTACATTGTCGACATAGTTTGCAAATTTGTCATTTCGAATTCGTCGACTGTCGATTTCCAACAAGTTTCTGTCTGGAACCTTGACAAGTTATTGAAACCAAATTAATTTTGTTGAAATTATTTACAGTTTCTGTAAACAAGTAACAAAAGTTCAAGACTGTCTCGGGCTGTGTGAAAAGAGTATATGAGGGCGGTGACCTGTACCGTAACTTTCAATTTCACAGCCACGCAGAGTGTCCGTCTTAGTCTGTGGCTTCACGGCTACCCGTCCTACTGGTTGTAACAACCCAGACCCTTGACTTCACAGCTGGAGGAATGTCATGGGCCTGAGGGACCTCAATCTTCAAGGGGGCGAGGGTGAAAATAATGAGGTAAAGGAGAAACTTCGATGATGAGATCGTGAGCTCGTGATTTTGAATTTCGGCGGCTCAACTTTTATGAGAAACCTCAATCACTTAAAGGTTTTCGAACATAGTCCCTAATTTATTATACAAGTGCAAGTACATAATGAATAAATAATATATATATATGTGTGTGTGTGTGTGTGTGTGTGTGTGTGTGTAAATATTCCTCAGACCCTAATAGTACATGAACTTTGTTTGCTTTAGAATAATTTAATGCCTTGATTGTGTATCTTTGAACCTTTCATCATAAACAGAAATAAACAAATAAAATTTTTCAACCTCAGTTTTTAATTTATTGGCTTTCTTTTCTGACCAAATTATCTTTCCCCCAAACGGTGCAATGTATGCAGAGTAATGCATACTTACGGAGCTCACGCGGTTATCCGTGATTCATTCAACTGTGAATTGAGTTAACCGTGATTTATTAACTGTGACTACTACGCACTTATCCGTGATCATGACCCTGTGTTAACCATGATTTGGCGCGGTTTACATCCACAGCTCGCCTTCCGCCAGTCCAGCACAACGCGCCTCAGTCAGGATCTCTTCGCGCTACTAAACACAATTAATATTAACAACAATATTAGCAGAGAGAGGGGTTTCACTCTTCGGTGGCGGATGATCTTCACGTCTTGTGGTGAGTACAAACTACTTAACTGTATGATAGAATAATATTATGTGTGGTGGCGCGTGAGGTGGAAGACCAGTCAGTGGTCACCCACCCCACCGGCAGGCATACTGAGTTAACCGTGAAATTGGGTTATCAGTGATCATGGACCAACTCCTCAATCACAGATAACTGAGTAAGTACTGTATTTCGAACCTGGGCGGTTTCTCCAACCACTGTCGCCAGTATAAATTTATATTCTGATATTCCTCTACAGCAGGGTTCTTAACCGCTCGGTCGCTACCCAAACTTGGGTCATTAAATTGTCATTTATCATTTATTTATGTTATCCCTAATCATTTTACCATTAATTATCTATTTTATTATGTATTACGAATGAACTGTTTGAAGGCATTGGTCGCCGAGCTATTCCCGAGACCAGAATTTGGATCGCAGCCTAAAAAGGTTAAGAACCCCCTGGCATAAAAGTGTTTGTTTCATTAAGAAAGGAAAAGAAAATTCTGGGCAGATTTCAATGTAAGTATAAATGTATTTCTGTATGAATATAACTGTTATACAAACATTTTTGAAATAATAATAAAAAAATCTTATCTTCAGACGTAAAAGCATTTGTGTTTATTGTGTAGGAACTTGATATATATACGCACCTTTGGTTACCTTTGATTAGCTTCCGCCCGAATTGTTCATTCTGGCGAAGGTCAAGCTTTTCACTCCACCTTAGACCTACAGTTTAACGTGGAATCCGAACCACGCCCCATCAGCAGCCCAGCGTCTTAACCATTAGGCCACCTAGGGTACCGATTTACCTACCAACCACTTTCTTTATTGTGTGGAAGGATGAACAGCTGGGTTTTGCTTCGCGCCGGCTGCCGTCGGGTCTCGAACCCGGGGCCGATGGATTCGTAGTCAGCGACGCTAACCACTACACCATAGGGTGTCCCATAAGTCCGGTCTTATAGGAAAATTTATTTTAAATTAAATGTACAAAAGAAATACATTATAACTAAAACAAATGTTCAAATTGATCTCTTGTTTTGGGCCTTTTTTTTTTTTTGTTGAAGTGAGTTACACTCGTGACGAAAAGGCCTCCGCCTTTTCCTCACCAGTGTAACTCACTTTCATATTAACCATTGCGTCATTCTACCTGCAACAAAAAAAAAAGGTCCCAAAACAAGACATTAATTTGAACAATTGTTTTAGTTCTAATGTATTACTTTGTAAATTTACTTTAAAATAAATTTTCCTACGAGACCGAACTTATGGGGCACCCTGTATATATATGGAATGAATTTCACAATTAAACACGTGAAAGCAATAAATGATGCACACACTCGCAAGGAAAAATGAAAAAGCCATTCCAAGGCCTTTTGTGTATTCAACAGTACACCTGACAAGGTAAATATTTTATATATTCCTTTAAAAAATTTAAATAATTCCAATATGAAATATTCTTATTCAAATAATAATAATAATAATAATAATAATAATAATAATAATAATAAAACCATTAAGTCAGTGTAAAATTTCAAGTCAGAAAAATTGCGTATGTGGTCTTTGCAGCTAAAAGTGAATTGTGAAGATTCTCTGTTTTAAAATTTTAGCTGATGTCTTTCGTTATTTCGGAACTATGAAATTTAATCTTTTCAGTGTCTGGTCCTCTTGCATAAAATCTCTAAAGTAATCTCGGGTTGACTCTTAAGGACGGAAATTTTTCTAATGTGAACCTCAAATTCGTATGCGCAAGAAAACCCTCAGAAATTAAAATTTTTTATTTCTTCATATAAAGTCGGAGCTAAAATTAAAAATAGAAGTTAATTTTATTTTAATATTTTAATAATTCTGTTTTTATATATATAATATATATATATATATATATATATATATATAACGTAAAGAACGACGCTTGTATAGGAGATATTCCGCGCAAGACGAGAGAGAGAGAACGAAACAAATTAAAAAATGAGGTAACCACCCGGAAATCGAACCCGGGATCTTCCGATTGCCAGTCAGATGCGATAACCATTACACCATGGGCCTCACTCTTCCAAATGCCGTAATTCTTCTACATACTCGCGGAATATCTCCTATACAAGCGTCGTTCTTTACGTTGTTTATACTGCGTGTTCTTTGCAGTTAAATGTATATAATGTTACGGCATGCGGGAGGTGCCCCTTGGGGCATTGGTTTCTGCGAGTATGTAGAAGAATTACGGCATTTGGAAGAGTGAGGCCCATGGTGTAATGGTTATCGCATCTGACCGGCAATCGGAAGATCCCGGGTTCGATTCCCGGGTGGTTACCTCATTTTTTTCATTTGTTTCGTTCTCTCTCTCTCGTCTTGCGCGGAATATCTCCTATACAAGCGTCGTTCTTTACGTTGTTTATACTGCGTGTTCTTTGCAGTTAAATGTGTGTATATATATATATGTATATATATATATATATGTAAAAAAGTGTGTGTGGGTGTATGTGTGGGCGGGTGTGGTGGGTAAAGTGAGTGAGTGTGGGTGTCAAGGTTTGTTTACATATTTGCTTCCTATCGAATGCAATTTTAGGGTAAATTTAATTATATCTCCTTAAATCTTGTATCGCTTTTTCAAATTTCCAAAGGTGACCTTTTCAAGAGAGGAAAAAAGATCACTTCCAAAAGTGATTCTCAAATTAAACAGGGAAATTGCTATTATTGTATATTTTTAACCTGACGTTTCGTCCCTAAATTTCAAACATTATCAGTAAATAAAGGAATACGATGGCGAGATCTTATCTTAGTTGTAACTAAACACTGATAATGATGATGATAAAAACGGTTATCGAAAGTTCTGCAGAATAATGACAAAAAAAGTTTATAGTTTGAATTGGTTTTATTGTTTAATATAAGACGAAGATTTGGAAGAAATAAAACCGTTACGTTCTCTTTAATTGAACTCTTCAACGATGATGCTTCCAAGCTCCGATAATAAACTTTGAACGTCATTTTCAATAAGTATCCTATAATTTTTTCCAAATGTGTAAAGTATTCATTAGTCAAGAAGTAGTTATAGGAATTACTGTGTACACACACACACACACACACACACAACACACACACACACACACACATATATATATATATATATTTTTTTTTAACTGCAAACACGCAGTATAATTAACGTAAAGAACGACGCTTGTATAGGAGAATATTCCGCGCAAGATGAGGAGAGAGAACGAAACAAATGAAAAAATGAGGTAACCACCCGGGAATCGAACCCTGGATCTTCCGATTGCCGGTCAGATATGATAACCATTACACCACGGGCCCGTGGTGTAATGGTTATCATATCTGACTGGCAATCGGGAGATCCCTGGTTCGATTCCCGGGTGGTTACCTCATTTTTTCATTTGTTTTTCTCTCTCCTCATCTTGCGCGGGATATTCTCCTATACAAGCGTCGTTCTTTACGATATATATATATATATATACCACGCATGAACAAGAATAGCATGATTTTGCATAATGCAGAATTACTTCCGCCAGGATTCGAACCCAGGGCATCTTGATTAGAGGGGCGAGGGCGCTGACCATTACTCTTCGACAAGCTAAAAGTTAGTGCAACCTGGTACATATTTCAACACCCGAGGGAACATATAACGCTTCCGCGTTCAAAGGTGCTTTCCATACTAAACCCTGCACTCGAGATAATAACATTTCAATATTTGGTGTAACATTGGGATCCCCATACATGGAATATCAGGATTCAAAACCAGCATCGCTTGAGTAGAAGGTAAGGACGCTGACCACGACGCTATGACACAATCAGATCTAAATAAAATACTGTCATTGCCTGTAGTGGCTGCAGGGGGCTTGGCACGGAAAACAATTCTGGATACGAAACAGTTATGTATTTTCTTGGGTTTTGAAATATGCGCCAGGTTGTACTGATTTTTATCTTGTCGTAGCGCAGTGGTAAGTGTCAAGAGGTGCTGGGTTCCTTGTGGGGATAATTTTGTATTATGCATTATACAGTATACTACAGTATACAGTGTATATATATATATATATATACACACACTGTTACAGCTGGTTCAACTTATGAATTATAGAAACGGTAAAATTCATGAAAAATGTAGTTCCAAATAATATTAACTCTTTTCATTAATAAAATAAATAAATAAATAAATTTGTACAGAACGATTTCAGTAATTAATTCAGCTTCAGTTGTCCACATTTTTACAGAGAAAAACATTATAAAATGTGGTATAATCAAGCTTTCATTCAAAGTTAAAAATCATACTATTGTTTATAGAACACATTTTTAAACAGAAAAATGATTTCGCTGGTAATTATAAAGTATAATTCTTACATCATTATAATAATTGCTGAAATAATTAAACACGATAAACTGACAGAGAAGCTGAACGGGAATTTCATCTTAAATAAGAATTGAATTGTAAAATGCGTGTTTTTTGTAGAAAGTAAAGTTCCGTTTTCTTAGTTTGGAAGAGGAAATGAAAGTTGCAAGTTTCGATCTTTTATAGCATCACCGCAGGGAATGGATGTTAAGGCATTTTTTCCAGTGATTTAAAACAGACTATATTAATCAAGAATTAGAGTATGTACAGTATATATATATATGATACACACACAGTATGTACTGTGTGTATATATATATATATGATACACAAAGACCGTGCATCGAACAAGGAAGTCTTCTGGGAAAATTAAATCCACTATAGTCCGAATAAGTAATGGTAAATGACAAACATTATAGTTTTTTCTTTTTCATGATGTTAGCCCGACATGAGCAACGGGTCACTCGCAAAGAGGCCCCAAAATATAGCTTCCCTCACCAGCTATCTGCAAAGCAGATAGGATCCAGCTTTGGGACAGGATCTAGGTTACAGCTACACCTAGCCTACTATATTCAGAGGCTAGGTGTAGCTGTAACCCCTAGATCCTGTCCCAAAGCTGGATCCTATCTGCTTTGCAGATAGCTGGTGAGGGAAGCTATATTTTTGGGGCCTCTTTGCGAGTGACCCGTTGCCCACGTCGGGCTAACATCATGAAAAAGAAAAACTATAGTGTTTGTCATTTACCATTACTTATTCGGACTATAGTGGATTTAATTTTCCCAGAAGAGTTCCTTGTTCCATGCAGGGTCTGTCTGTATTATGAAAAAACCTCAGGGAACCATTCTGAGTTCAATCCCATATATATATATATATACACACACAGTATATATATATATATATATATATATATATATATATATATATATGGTGTGGTAGTTTGTTTGTATCGCTGACTACGAATTCACCGGCTCTGGATTCGATTTCGGTGACGGCAGGCGGCGTGCAGCAAACCCAGATGTTCATCCTTCCGTACAATAAAATTGGTTGGTAAATAAATGGATACCCTGGGTATCCTAGTGGTTAAGACGATGCGCTGCTGATCGGGAGGTCGTGAGATCGTATCCGTGCTAGGATTTTGTAATTTCTGGCCACCTGTGGGAAGTCATGGTTCGGGTTTCACGTTAAGCTGTAGGTCTAAGGTGAAGCAACAAGCTTAACCTTCGTCAGAATGAGCAATTCCAGCGGAAGCAAAATCAAGGTTGACCAAGGTTATACAAGCACAACAACCCACAGGAAAAACAAAAGACTGTTCCGAGTACTTTCGTATATATTTCAACCACTCCTCAGGGAATAAAAGTTTAAGACAAAGTTTCGGTTATAAACATTTTCTCCTTGATGAGGTGTTGAAATATACACGAAAGTACCCTCAGCTGGAACACTGTGTTTTACTTTTCTTTTTGTTTGAAGAGAATTATTAGTTCAGATAACTGTGAATATATATATATATATATATATATATATATATATATATATATATACCCGCCTCAGCAACCTAGTGAATAAGGTGGTTATGGTGGGAGGTCGTGCGATCGGGGTACGATTTTGTAATTTCCGAGTTTCTTGGTGGGTCGTGGTTTGGCTGCAGATCCAAGGTGGATAACACGCTTGACCTTCATCAGAATGAGTATTTCAACGGGAAGCTAAAATCAGGTTCACATAGCAGTGTTTGGCAATCTAGGCCCCCCCCCCCCCCCCCCCCGAAAGAGCCCCCTAAAAGTGTAACGAAATGTAATGGAAATAATAAAAATAAGTAATTGAAGATTAAAAAATTATACTGGGAATATGTTCGAATTTCAAGTGAAAAAAAAAATAATCGCGATTTATTACGTTCGTATAAAACTATAAGGAAACTGTATAAGCTTCATTCTGAAGTTACGTGGTGTTCAGGGAGGTGGGGTAAGGTAGGGTTGGGTGGGGTAGGTAAATGGATGTTCATCAGTAGATTCTCCCGGATGCCACGAAAGGAGAACAGATGGTATTGGGGCACCTTCAGCCAGGAAAGGTTGAATATCACTAATATTAGCATAATTTGAATATATATTCAGAATAACATCTCTAAAATAATCTCATTTCATTTATGAAATGAAATGAAATGAAAAATGAAATGAAAAGTTTATTGGCATAGACCATATTTATATGATAGTCTTTGATACCCATAAATTTAATTTTATGCTGAATATATTTAAAGAATTCAAAATATATATCAATTATGGCCGAATAATTATTTTTTGGGCATCACAAAGACCTTGTGAAGAGAAGTTACGCGAAATATTCACTGAATCAGTGGTTTATTTTTTAGAATATTAGTTTAGAATCTGAAACTTTTTGTAGAATATCCACCAATTATTATTTTTTGTAGAATATCTACCAATTATTTTTTTTGTAGAATGTCCACCAATTTTTTTTTTTTTGTAGAATATCCACCAATTATTTGTTTTTTGTAGAATATCCACCAATTATTATATTTTTGTATAATATCCACCAGTTATTATTGGTGGATGTTCTACAAAAAAAATTCAGATTCTAAACTAATATTCTAAAAAATAAACTACTGATTCAGTGAATATTTCATGTAACTTCTCTTGACAAGGTCTTTGTGATACCTGAAAAATAATTATCAATTAATTAATAATAATTTACAAACTAAATTTGCCTTTCAATTCAGTTAAGTTCAATTCATATTAAAATATTACAATTTCTGATATTTAACAGTAATACAATGACCAATTGTCAATTGTACTATTTATTTTATTTAATTTGGTCCTTAAGCTTTAGGCTTTACTGGGCTCTCAAATATCACTTCATCGGAAGTTATTATTAAATAATATGTAAATAAATAATTAATAAAAAATATTAATGACCTTTATATATATATATATATATATATATATATATATATATATATATATATAACTTTACAACCTTACAAAGGTTCCGCGCGATGACTTCTCATTTCGCGAAGGTCAAGCTTGACGCCCCTCCTCTCGAGTTGGCCTGGTGAAGTAGTGAGTTGGATTGTTGCGCTCTCCACCTCACATAGCCAGGTACGCCCGGCTCATCGGGGATTGTTCTGAGCCAGGCGTCTAGTCTTCTTTTGAAGATTTCCACTGCAACTCCCTTCGTGTTTCTTAGGTCTTTGGGCAACTGATTAAACAGTTTTGGTCCTCTCGCTACAAAACTATTTTCTTTCAGGGTTAAGTATGTTCCCTGTCTCGCCTTCAATTTGGGAATACGACACAGTCTACCGCTTCTACTTTCCACCGTTGTTTGGGGAGTTATCGGATTCAGAGTAAGATTAGGGACTAGTTTCTCCATTATTTTCCAAGTGTAAATAATGGTGTATCTCTCTCTTCTCCTTTCCAGTGAATATAGGTCTAGTTCTCGTAACCTTTCCCAGTAATTTAGTTCTTTGCACCCATTGATCTTGGCTGTGAAGCTTCTTTGGATCCCCTCCAGCTGTCTAATGTCTTCTTTTTTATATGGGGATATATATATATATATATATATATATATAAAACTACTGTGAAAGACTACGTAACCTAAATCTGTACTCCCTGGAAAGAAGAGAGAGGTACACCATAATCTAACCTCATACTAAACCCAATTACCATTCAAACAACGCTGGAAAATAGGAAAGGCAGAAAGTGTAGTGTTCCCAAATTAAAGGCCCGACAAGGGACCTCTTCAACACTGAAGGAAAATAGCTTGGTTGTCAGGGGGCCAAGACTTTTTAACCAGCTTCCAGAGGACCTCAGAAACGTTACAGGGGGTCAAAGTTAAAGTCTTCAAGAGAAGACTAGATGCCTGGCTCAGGACGGTACCAGATGAGCCGGTTGTACCTGCGCTGGAGAGCGCAAGAAAGCAACTCGCTCCTCCACCAAGCCAGGCCTAGAGGCGGGGGCCACCAGCTTGACTTTCGTGTGAAGAGAGAGACCAACACACGGAACGTCAAGAGGTTTAACAAGGTTATTAAGACTTAGAAGTGATTATTATTAAAGATATGATACAAATACTGTACACAAATTTGATAGATGCGAGAAATGAAATAATACAGTACATATATGAGAAATGAACAGGTAACTGTAAATACGGATGATTGAGTTATTTATAGAAATTTAGTTATGGACTCTGTCATGTTCACTTTAGCGTATATTTCTATAACTAACTGTTGTTATTTATTAATTATATGCCATAATATGAGATATAGTTTGCTTCCATAACCACCAGGTAGCGCCTTTGCGGTTACCTGATGAATACTTTCTGTATGATCTGTAATTATTTATAATAGTACATCGTCATATGTGTTGAAACCCTGTACTATTATTGCTTTAACCCTCGTCAGGAACGTTCAATTTACTTACGTTGTTGGAACCCTGGGGTCTATATGACCCCAGGTTTAAAGTCTTACAAAATGGTGCTATAAAAAGTGTGAAATGAAACAATGACACGAATGAAACATTGTATTTTATATTTAAGAACTTTTAACGAATAACATCATCTCTTTCAATGTTTGATCCGGGGGGGGGGGGG
>JAJOZX010003104.1:360000-375000 GCA_023014485.1 Bathynomus jamesi | reverse complement strand
TTCAATCATAACCTCACATAAAGCCACTTAATAACCTCACTTAATGCCAACAAACTATCCTTAAATATTACAAAATCCCTTATGTAGTTATCACAAGAAAGAAATCGTTGTCTCTTTTAAACTTACATTAAATTCAATTCCTGTTCAGCGACTGCAATCGGCCAAACTTCTTAGAATTATCATCGATTCAAAACTCTCATTCAAAGAGCACACAGAAAGCCGGTGCAGCATTTCCAAAACATGTTCTTCGAGCCATATATTGTACTTCACCATGGTGTACCCACACCTACACTACTGCATTAGTGCTTACGGAAGCACACGCCAATTTTCGCTACAGCCATTGGTAGTAATTGTTAAAAAAAGTGGTTAGAAATAACCGCATATATTTCCAAATAAAATATAAACAAAATAAATATAGAATAAAAATAACAACCCTCGTTTCTAACCAACTAGTGAAGTTTGGTTTCCCTAATTAACAAAAAGAAGAAAGAAAAAAGTTTCTGAGACAAAAAAAAAACGGAGCTTTGTCGATTCTTGAAAAATTTTGACTGCATGAAGCAGGCTAGTTTTTTCGTAAAATAAAATTCTCGTGGTTACCCAACTAACCGGGCAACTTAGTCAACCTTTAAACCTCACAACCTTTAAACCTTATCCTTAATAACCACTGCAATTAAACAAAAACCCTGTTTAACTAAATAGAGGCCTATCAGAACTAGATGTAAGTTAATTAAAGAAAATGACTAAGGTAAGAGAAAAACTAGGTACCTAGAAGAAACTCGAACCGGGCTACAACTGCCCTAACTCAATAATTAAATGGCTGTTATAGCCCCTATTAAAACTTAAAGGCAATATAGCCCTAACTTAACTTGAGTAAAACCTTCAAAACCTTAAACCTTAAACCTTTAAAAACAAAAACTTAAGGGCAATACAGCCCTAGCCTAACTTAACCTGCAAAACTAGGTCTGGGAAATAGCCCCTACAAATAAATAACCTAGCAGTGTGTTAAATAGTAACTTAAAACTTAACAAATAAAATTCAAATCTGGAAACTAAATGAAACTTATGGATTAGTTAGAAACAGAAAGGGTAACGTTCAACTGGCAACTTCATTTTCGGTAAGTCTAAATTAATTTTAATGAATTTAGCTTCACCATAGTTAGTAATCTGGCTTCTGACCAAATTTTAACCTGAAAACCACTGCAGCCTACAGTGAAAAAGTCTGTAGCTATGTTGACAGTGTCTAAATGGGCCATTATTATTTCTATAATTACTGTGTCTATTTAACGTAAACTTAACCTTAATATTACATCTAAACCTAAATAATCTCTCTCTTAAAAAAAAAAATAAATAAGTTTTTCAATAAATTTTTCAATAGTAATGCACAAAAAGATTAATTAGGACAATCTATAAATCAAACAAGTATAATGAAAGTACAGATAAAATGCTCCACGAGCTAAAAAAATTTAAAATAGGAGAAGTCTACAAACTAAATATTGCCTCATGTTTGTATCAAATCGTCCATAATACTGCTCCAGAAATCATCCTAAACAAAATATGAGCTTCCCAAACACAACCCCGCTTTAACACAAGACAGTCAGAAACGTACATTAGAAAATCGAATTATACTGAAGATTGTGCGACTAAATCCTTATCCTCAACTGGTCCAAACCTTTGGAGTTCACTTGTTTTCATATTTATTTTCATATTTCTATATAGCAAAACAAAAATAATAACTGATAAAATAAACAAATATGAGCAAGATCAAGGCATCTAAGGTTGTTAAGATATAAACAAGGTAATTAATATTTCGATATTTTAATTATATTATATTTCATTATATTTCAGCATCTTATATCCAAATAAACACATAAGTATAATCTTAGCTGAATACCTATGTAGTTACCTACAGGGAAAGATTTAACAAGCGTAGAGCAGGAAAAAGATTTAGGAGTTATAGTCACTGGTGATTTAAAAGTAGCGAAACAAAGTACAGCGGCGGTCAATAAGGCGAACAAAGTGTTAGGTTTTATAGCTCGAAATTTTGAGTACAAATCGCGCGATATTATAGTTCCTCTTTATAAATCATTAGTTAGACCCCATTTGGAGTACGCGGTCCAATTTTGGAATCCGCATATGCGCAAAGATATAGACAAAATCGAAAGAGTTCAAAGACGAGCAACTAAGATGATTCCGTCTCTTAGGTCAAAGTCGTACGAGGATAGGCTTAAAGAGTTAAAATTGACTACACTCGAGACTAGGAGGTTAAGGGGTGATCTAATCCAGGTTTTCAAAATTATGAATGGGTTTGATAACGTAGATAGAGATAGCTTTTTCGAAATATCTCAATATAATAGGACTAGAAATAACGGGTGTAAGTTGACGAGTAGAAGGTTCGAGACAGCAGTGTTGTGGGATATAGGGAGGCAGCGTCTTGGGTTAGGGGATACTCTCTGTCCTTACACACCCCATTTAAAAAGATTCCTCTGCCGAGCGGTGCCCCCCAAAGTACTGTGAGGTATTGAAAAACTCATGATCTTCACTTGCCCCACAAACACCTTTAAATGGGAGACCCATAATGGGTGCACACACATTTCTACATTACTGTACAGTCTTTACAGCCACACCTACACTTTTCCTCGTAAGTGTATATATTGTAATGTATATGGTTGTAAATTTGACTTGGTCCGCAATCGATATGAACCGTGACTTGATGGATACCGTAATGAAATTGACTGGATTCTTTGGATCTGATATATTTGCATGTCCGTTATATAATAGATATAGAGTGTAACATATTTGTGGATAGTAGTCTATTATGACTTGATCCTCTGGATCGAGAGATTCTATCTTTAGTTTTAAATCGATAATTAATTATTTTTAAATTGATAATGTATATGGTTGTAAATTTTGACTTGGTCCGCAATCGATATGGACCGTGACTTGATGGATACCGTAATGAAATTGACTGGATTCTTTGGATCTGATATATTTGCATGTCCGTTATAAATAGATATAGAATGTAACATATTTGTGGATAGTAGTCTATTATGACTTGCTCCTCTGGACCGAGAGATTCTATCTTTAGTTTTAAACCGATAATTAATTATTTTTAAATTGATAATTATTTAGTTTCGTAAAAATTGGTCGTTGCCAATTTACCGGCAGTTTTTAAATAAGTTTCTTATGTTCTTGTGGTTCGGAACCCACGTAAAATTGTAGGTCCCCTCCGCCACCACGGAGGACATACACAATACACGATTACGAACACAGTTAGGTAGACCAGCCATGAGTGGATCCTAGGGTCTTTGTTGGTCTGAAACATTATAACATAATATTATAACATTATATGTAGTTATGTGAATGTGTAATCTTAGATGAATATCCTAACTATATGTATTTCTAAACATATGTTTGTAGCTTACAACAGATAAAATCCATGTACTTTTCTCTCTCTGCCTCTATATCTTTAAAGCTAGTGTACATAACTTTGCTACTCTGCATTATCAATCAAGATGTATCATACAACTCCATTCTGCCAATAAAGCATAAAATTTGCCTGTTAATGACAGTTCTTTGCTATGTAAGTATATGAAGGCATTACTGTCCCATTTATCTGAATGTATAATTAGCATGTGTGCAGATCTGTATTCTGGTGAGTAGTTATGAATATACATGTACAGTATGTACCTGCATATATATGTGTGTGTGTGTGTGTGTGCGTCTGTACGTACTGTGTGTATGTATGTATATGTATGTATGGACATATGTATGCATGCATGTCTATGTGTGTGTGTACACACACACACACACAAATAACCCTTGGTTAGCTTCCGCCCGAATTGTTCATTCTGACGAAGGTCAAGCTTTTCACTCCACCTTAGACCTACAGTTTAACGTGGAATCCGAACCACGCCCCACCAGCAGCCCAGCGTCTTAACCACTAGGCCACCCAGGGTACCCATTTATCTACCAACCACTTTCTTTATTGTGTGGAAAGTTAAACAGCTGGGTTTTTCTGCGCGCCGGCTGCCGTCACCGGATCTCGATCCCGGGGCCGATGGATTCGTAGTCAGCGACGCTAACCACTACACCACCGAGGCGCATATATATATATATATATGTCACATGTGCATGTCAAATATACTCTCTTTCCAAAACAGCTTCTAAGAAGTTAGGTGTGCTGTACCGGCTCCTCGGTTTCTTCACCCTGACTCAGTTGCTGTCTCTGCATAGGGGTCTTGTCCGCCTCTGTATGGAGTACGCTTCTCATGTGTATGGTGGCTCAACACACACAACTCTACTTGACCGGGTGGAATCAAAGGCTTTTCGTCTCATCAGTTCCTCGCTTCTTACTGACTGTCTTTAATCCCTCTCTCTTCGCCCCAATGTTGCCTCACTCTCTCTTTACTATTACTATTTTAATGGGCACTGCTCTTCTGAATTCTGTAACTACATGCCTCCTCCTTTAAGTAGAACACGTAGTACCAAACTTTCTACACATTCTCATTCCTTTTCTGCCAAACTCTCTAACGCAATAGTTAACTGGTATTTTCAATCTTTCATCTACTCAACCGGTCAACTCTGGAACAGCTTTCCTCAATCCATCTTTCCCCCTCGCTATGACCTCCAACCTTTCAAACGCAGAGTGTCCAGGCATCTCGAAAACCTTGATTTTGGCTCCCTTCTTCCGCTATGAGGGGGTGGGGCGTTTTAGCGAGCATTCGCCCTTGACCCCCAATTCCTGCATAAAAAAATCTATGTATGTATGCATGCTTCCTGTAGCAACTGATGTGCCTCATGAACTGGTATAAAAACAATAATAAATTGTAATATTGATATTATTGTTGTTGTTGTTGTTGTTACTATTGTTTTATATTGTTTATTCTGCTACACTACATATGCTTAGGAATGCATTAATTGTCGCACTATTATATGTATATACAGATGTGTGCTATTACTAACTTATATACAGTATGTTATTCTCTGTATACCTTTTGTATGTTTTATATATCCGGCAAAGAATAATAAAATTATTATTATTATTATTATTATTATTATTATTATTATTTCTGTGTAAAAGCTTTACACGTCTATAAGTGTAAGCGTGGTGTAGGTTTTCAGTATTCCTTATTTTCATTAGCTTTTTCTATTTTTCTTGGGCTAGCCTGGAGTGGATCTTAAGGCTTTTGTTAGCCTGTAATTCTGTAACTCTGTAACTCTACAAAAGAGGGCTATAGAGGAAGTTGGTTAGAGCGGAGTTGGGGATCGTGGTGTTTCCTTTTGATTGTAAATGTAGTAGGAGGCGCTGGCTGGGTCTGGTTTTAGAGTACTAGAAATTCTCAAAAGATAGCTATTTTTTTTTATTTACGTTTTTTTAATAAATGGAAATTCTCGGGAGGCAAAACCTCCGAATAGCTATTGTATATTAAATTATTTTTGGAAACTACTTCTCTCCCGACTTCGTTCTTTCTTTCGTTCCCGTATCTTTTATTTTAATTTTTGTCTATTTTTTCCTCTACTCTCTTCTGTTAGTTTGAAGTAGATCTTAGAGGTGTTTGTTAACTTGTAACTCTCTCTCTCTCTCTCTCTCTCTCTCTCTCTCTCTCTCTCTCTTTGTAAATGAGTTTTCTCTTATTACCGAGGCTCTTTCTTTGCTCCTTATACCTACCAAGCATAGCCCAGTGGTAGAGCGGCGGCTACTAATCTAAAGGTTCTGGGTTTGAGTCTCGACGCGGACTTATGACTGGTAGTGGTTTGAATCCAACGAAAAGCTGTTAGTCACGCGACAGAGTGAACCTACAGCTTTACGTGGGATCCGAACCATCTAAGAATTACTATATCATCCGAACGAGTCACTTAACCTCGCTAATATTACGGGAAAGGGTGTTGCGACCCAGCCACGACGTAGTCCCTACCTCCCCCCCCCCTTCCACACCCGTAAACGCTTTAAAGTTCTGTAAAGCAAATGAGAATAACTGAAATAAGAAAGATAAGTTGCTTAATATATTTAAAAATAAAGTCGGAATAATTTTTTTTGGATGCATATAAAAGAGATCAAAGGAGTAGTAATGTACTGTATATACACTTCTATACAGGGTGGTCCCAAAGAGTATTAAAAAATTTATGGCACTTTTTTTTTGGGGGGGGACACCTTTTTATTACCCTGTAGATAATGCGGCTAACACTGTAAATAATTTTAGTTAAGAAGTTTTTGAGTATATGATTTACAGTTAGCGCAAAGAAGCTCATATTAGAAAAATAAATATAACATCCACCGGGCTTTATATTGTTACTTAACTGCGGGACACGGTTTCATAAAGTCTATTCTAATCACCTATAAAGCTTAACTCGTAACTCGGAGGTTCTGATGGAGTTTCTTGGAACAGACATTTTACCCTTGCTTTCTCATGCCTATAATCTTGATGAAATGTTGAAGGTTGAAATTAAACCTATCATTAAAAATGAATTAGGTGATAGAAATTTTTTCAGATAATAATTACACCTATAATTACCTCGTAAAATTTATTAACGCCATTTCGTGTATTGTTTATTACTTAGATTGGAAAGCTTAGTTTGCAATAGACAGTATGGTTTTCGAAGAAACATCCCTACAATAGTGTCTGCAGCTATATTAAAACGACTGTATTTTGGTTAAATTGCAAAGGACTCCTCTGTTTACTCATACGTATCATTTTAGTCAAGCTTTTGAGAAGGTGAATAATTTTTGTAATAAACAAGTTAATTCAACATAATTTTCCCTCATATTTTGTACAGTATAGGCTTATATGCTTTTGTACATGTACTCCAATCAAAATGTTTATGTACAGTAACTTTCAATAACTCTACTTGAGACTCAATTGGAAAGGGAGGATGGTGCGTCAGGGGATTTATTTCCCCTATCAATATTTAATATTTATTTAAATGAAATATTAGAAGCCACTACCTTTTTCACTATTGGTTGCAGGGTCGAAATACACAAATAAAATATTATACAAACGTACGCAGATACCGGAGTTTCGACAAGTTCTCATTTCTTTTCTGTCCAACTCTCCAACGCGAGGCTTAATCGATATTTTCCATTTTTCATCTTCTCAACTGGTCAACTCTGTAACAATTTTCCTCAATCCATCTTGCTCCCTTTCCAATTTTTCAAATGTAGAGTGTCCAGGCGTTTCGGAAACCTTGGACTTTGATTTTGGCTCTTTTCTTCCTCTCTTGGGGATGGGGGCGTTTTTAGCGGGCGTTCGCCCTTGGTCCCCTCCTTCTTGCATATATATAAAAAAAATGATTTGGTTCGTTTGTCTTCAACTGTTGAAAGATTCAAAGCCTTTTGGATGCAAGGTTAGGGGGGGGGGGGGAGAATAACACCTGGATGGTAATAAAGGTACACTCTGACACGCGAGTCTTTTTACATTCATTTATTTCACATGTTAATCGCTTCCAAGTAAAGGTAAGAATTCGTACCACAAGATATGGGAAGAGATAGCAGAAAATAAACTGTTAAAACTTTATATGAAGCTACATCGTTGCCAAAGTCGTAACATCGTTTACCATCGATCAACGAAGTTAGGCGACATTGAGTGTGGGTTGTATTTGGATGGGGAGGCCGTACTCTACATCTCGATCATGTAGCGGCGACCCGTGGCTTGGATCCCACGTAAAGATGTAGGGGTTACCTACGTCATATGACCTTAGAAGCTACGAAGGGAGTTAAGCAACCCATCAAAACAACACAAAACTTATATAAACGGAAATGGATTCGAAATATAGCTATATTTTAATCCACACGAAGTACTCCTGTATGTGAATGCATCAAAGGTTACCTAACCTAATTTACTCTCATTGATTTTGTACTTTTCGAAAAAGTATTTAGGATGGGGCAAATTTTACGTTATGCAAAATCGTTCGTGTTTACGCATGATATTCCTTTTACGGGACCCAACCGTTTCACCGGATAATTTTAATAAAATGTTGTTCATTACCTCGAGTGCGGGAGGGTTAACACGTAAAATACCTCTGGCCGCGAAAGCGTTATGCGTTTCCTAGGTTGTTTAAATGTATGATATGTTTTTTTAACTTTTATCCTGTCGTAGTGTAGTGGCTATCTTCTATTGAAAAAGTGGTGAGTTCGAACCCTGGTGAGGACGATTTTCTCATCATTGAAAAATCGTGCCTGTTCGTGCATGATATGCCATATATATATATATATATAATTTGCCACTCTAATGTTGTTGATTGAATAAATAATACATAAATAACACGGCAACACGAAGTCTTAATTCAGAACACGATTCGTTACAGCCATATACATGTATTCAACTATAACTATATATATATATATATATTTATTTTATGGACAAACGTTTTCATAATGTTCTGAGTAAGATCATTTAATATATCCTGGTGTGTGTGTGTATATATATATAAGTTTTATATTTGGTTGAAGTCATACGTGTTATTATAATTGCTTTAAAAATAATTATTTATTATTATTATTATAATTATCATTATTTTTCTTTTGTGGAGAATTTCCTACCTTCACAGATATATATATATATATATATATATAACCAAGCAAGTAACATGCTTGGACTGGTTCATAATTTATATTAAGGGGACAGCACTTTAAAGCAGCATGTGAGAATATATATATAATATATATATATATATATATATATCTTGTGAAGAATTTATAATTCAATTAAGTGTTGGAAAAATTCTCTTAGCAACGAAGCGACTAACCTCTTTTTTTTTTTTTTCTCTTTTTTTTTCCCCTCGTCTCGTCGTCTCGAAACTCGGCAAAATATTTGTAAAAAAAAAGTCTTCATATTTTATCCCACGGTGAGGAAGTGAGGAAGGTCCTGAAGATGTGGTCGTATCAATTTTGGAAAAAGAAAGCTTTATTACTTCATTAAATTAAAATACCAGCATTGTGCCCCTCATGTCTTTCCGTGTCGTAAACTCTTTTTTTTTTTTTTTTTAAGGGGAATGGGGTAAAGTGGACATTGCTTGCTATTATGAGGTTTTCTGTCGTAAATTTTTTATTTTGGTCTTTGAAAATTTATGGCGGCGTTTGGATGACTCTTTTTGGTGGTGGTGGTGGTGTGGTGTGTGTGTGTGTGTGTGTGTGTGTGTGGTGTGTGTGTGTGTGTGTGTGTGTGTGTGAGAGAGAGAGAGAGAGAGACATTTATATGAGCGAAAGGCTGTTATGAATAACTTTATAAATTTGGAATATTTTGGAAAGTCATAATTTGCTTGGGGTTAGTTCTGCCTGTATATATATATATATATATATATATATATATATATATATATATATATATATATATATAGTACGAATCATAATTTAGAGTCGAATGTTTTCTATGCAGAGAAACTTCTTTACAACTGAGACAAATGGAGCAAACTACCCGAATATAAGATAGTTTATATCTTTTGGGCGAAAACCTTTTTATGCGAGTAAACCTGCATAAACGAGCCGTGGACTGTACCACGCAGTCTGAGAAATGGGGATGGGAGGCAGGAACGAGACCGCTGCACGTAATGTATTTGACCCAACCCAGTTCTCCTTTTAAAGGGAATTTATTTTCTTGGTTGGTGACGTTTGTTGCCCGTCTCAGTCAACCAAAGAAACAACCAACCAACAAAGCTACGTATCTCTGGATTAACACTTTTATGGTAAGAGGTCAGATGATTCTTTCCTAACTTGCTTAAGTTTTGTAGGATCCTTCCATTTACTCCATAGGACTAAGTACTCCTATTTTCATGCATGATTTGACATTTACACGAAGCCACATCTGCTAAGAAGTAACAAAACTTCATTTGATTTATGATTCTCTTAAGTTGGTCTAACCGGTCCGCAACATGATGATAAACAATTTACCTGCCCGTCCAACAATAAAGGTTGTGAACCACTGTCGTAGCAAATAAATTTTGCCTAGAATAACTGTTGTAAGGGATGATCGCATTAGTCAAAGACTCATTAACAAATCACTTTAAGACAGCCCCCCAAAAGATGGGTAACCGTTCAGAAAGCATATAAAATGGTTGTAAGCGCATCCACTGCGAAAAGAAGGCTTCAAAAACGTCGGCTGGCTGCAGGGGAAAAGTTGCTGTCAGGAAGCCGTATGGTTGTGAATGTAAAAAGATTAGGATTGAGTTTGGAGAGGAACATCAGAACTGGCTTGATGAATGCAAAGATATTCTTTGAAGTAATGAGACAAAAGTAAACTTAATGAAAGGGCATGGGTTTGTGAAGCGACGTACCCATGGAAAATTTCAATGTAACTGTATCATTAAGGATCTATACTCATTTGATCAACAAGATATGACATCGACACTTTAAAAAACTAACACTCTAACCTAACCTAACCTATACTAGCCCACAATAAATTGTCCATTTCATATCACGTTAATCAGATGTCGTTAGCCTGTATCAGTAAGAGTGTGAAACAATGGTAGTTCTGTTATAGTGTGGAGTTGCTTCAAGTTAACTGTAGTGGGTAATCTCGTAAAATTCTAGGAACTTGAATAAGACGCACAACCTTGGAATTTTAGTTCAGCATATGCGCTGCTGAGTGGAGTCCGCTTAACTGGAAAAGAATTTATCTCCTTGTAAGACAACGACCCATAACTTATAAAGCAATCAACGAGGTTTACTCGCATGGGGAGACGAACAGATTGGGAGGGTCCAAATGAATTTACTACCACAAATTCATAATCTAAATTCCATTAAACATTTGTCGAAACAACTAAAATAAACGATGCCTCAAAAGTGAAGCCAGCAATCCTATAGGCGTACTGTTCATTCGATATATCAATCAATTCCTACGTGAAGGCTACAGGCTTTGATTGATTCGATGCCTTCGAGAAATGAAGCTATATTATCTTTGCTCGAGGAAATCACGCTAAAATACTCAATATTGCCCTGTCTTTATAAATTATTAGATATTTGCTGTAATTTATTTGTGTCTCGTGTTCTATAATTTCTATAAGAAATACATTTAAGAAGAAATGCAGTGATCTTTTATTTGTTCTTTTGGTTCATAATTGTGCAGAGACTCTTATGATCGCTAATATACAGGGTGGTGCAAAAGTCTGGACCCATAGGCGGTTTATATGGAAAAAAAGTGTGGCCTGCAGGAAGTTTATTATGAAATGAAATTTAATTAACCATACACCAGTGACTAAATTATGTTAAATTTAACGTTCTACGTAGTTCAGAATTTACAATAAGTGTTCGAATTGATGTCCATCTTCTTCCAAACACTCCTTCTTTTGCGTACAAAAGCACAAGCTCTATTCTTTCTGCTATTGTTAACTTCTCTGCCATAGGGTAACAATCTGACAAATATTTAGTAAAATTATAAAAAAAAATTAAATTATAAAAACTATTATAAAAATCGAAAGATATTTGTTATATAGTAAATTGCCTATGGGTCCAGACTTTTGCACCACCCTGTATATACAAAGTATGTTCAAAATGTATCCGGACAGGGTGTTTATTTTTAGAACAAGGTCACGCTTGGAATTTGCTGTAATTTATTTGTGTCTCGTGTTCTATAATTTCTATAAGAAATACATTTAAGAAGAAATGCAGTGATCTTTTATTTGTTCTTTTGGTTCATAATTGTGCAGAGACTCTTATGATCGCTAATACACACACACACACACACACACACACACACGAAGTATGTTCAAAAAGTATCCGGACAGGGTGTTTATTTTTAGAACAAGGTCACGCTTGGAATTGTGACTGTGCTAAACATGTCTCTGCATGTCGAGACAAGTTGAATGATAGGGTTACACTTCAATGTGTAGCGTCAGTCCACTGTAGTGAGCCGATAAAGTTAAACGTGTTTTGTTTCGCGGCGATTTCTTACGATGTCGAAGAGTACCGAGTAACGTGTTGAAGGTGAAGGTATTGTGTACCATGAATATGCTCTACACGGACACACAATCAACAAGGAATTTTACATTGAAGTTTTGAGACGTCTACGTAAAGCAGTTCGGAGGAAACGGCCGCAGAAGTGGGAATCCGGAGACTGGATGCTTCATCACGATAACACGCTATTTCACTCGTCGCAACTTGTCCAGCAATTTTTGTCCAAAAATACTATCCCCCAATTACAGCAGCCTCCATATTCACCGGATTTGACTCGATGCGACTTTTTTTTGTTTCCGAAGGTCAAACAAACCCTGAAAGGACACCGATTTCGACGATGTTGAGACGATTAAAAGAAATTCGACGGAGCAGCTTTTGGCCATTCCGAAAAGTGCTTTCGAAATATGTGTGGCTTCAGAAGGAGTGTACTTTGAGGGAGATTAAACCCAAAATCCTGTCTATAATCGCGTCAGTCCGGATACTTTTTGAACAAACTTCGTGTATGTATATATACAAAACGTAAGGTCGTCATCTTGAGTACTTAAACGCGGGGTCCTTCGTTGAATACAATTTTTAAGTAAGGTTCTTGAAATGAGTAGGTTGTTGCTGGTTTTCGTTCTGAGAATTTTAGTACATTTTGAATAATTACATAAGAGAAATCTCCTTCTTTAACGTTTAAAAGTTTTCAAAAATTAAATGAGTATCCTAAAAAGTTTCGTTATAAAAAGCTTTTAAAAACTTTGGAGCAAGTGTAGTTTACGTACCCATGACGCAAAAGAGGACACAAACTACACTAGGTCAAAGTTGAGGAACGTAAACTACACTAGGATCTTTAGGAGACATTTTTTAACTGAATCCTTCAAATAAAATGTTAAAACTAACGAAAATATTACGACTTAACCAATCGTTAATATATTATATATATATATATATATATATATATTATAATGACGATTGGTTAGGTTAAGTCGTAATATTTTCGTTAGTTTTAACGGTTTATTTGATTAGGTATACGCGGACAAAGTTGAGGAACGTAAACTACACTAAAATAATGTAGAGGAACGTAAACTACACAGTCACCACAGGGGGACGTAAACTACACTTGCTCCAAAATTTTTTGTCTTATATATATATATAAGATCAAGTAAAGATAATCCCTCCCAACAGAAAAAGGAGGACTATCTTTACTTGATCATTTTTTGGGAGGGATCATCTTTACTTGGTAAAGTTGGTAATACCGTTTTACCGCAATACCGCAATACCGCTTTAATTAAAGTCTTTGGATCAAGTAAAGTTAAGCACCCCAACCTTTTTTAGTTAGCTTTATAAGGCTAACTAACGAAAATATCACGACCTAACCTAACCAATCGTCAAGGGCGTACAGTTGACCTAACGATTGGTTAGGTTAAGTCGTGATATTTTCGTTAGTTAGCCTTATAAAGCTAACTAAAAAAGGTTGGGGTTGCTTATCTTTACCTGATCCATTGTAATAAATGAATTTTAATAAATTTTGTTTTCAAATAAATCATTTTTTAAAAAAAGATTCTCTTAATTTTTATCCTTATGTCAGACTGCTTCACTTTACTTTACTTTCTGGGAGGGATTATCTTTACTTGGTCATTTTTGGGAGGGATTTGCTTTACTAGTGTGACCTGGGAGGGATTATCTTTACTTGATCCTATATATATATATATATATATTATTATATAGTTTCGTACAAATTTTATTACAACTGTAATAATAATCTATACTATAATAAGAGAGCTGTCCGTCTGTCCGTCTGTCTGTCCGTCTGTCCGTCACACTTTCAGAAATTGTGAGAAAAAAAATTCAGAAATTGTAAAAAAAATTCAGAAATTGTATTACGGGCGGCAATGTGAAGCTCAAGATTTTCAAGACTGTGTTCTTTTCTGTAGTTTAGCAATGGGGGAAGGGTGGGGGTAATGGGGGGTGGGTAGGGTAATGGGGGAGGGGGTTAGCCCCCAAGTTGTATGAATGGGGGTGAGGAGGTTTTGGGAGATACCAGATTCAGAAATGTTGACACAATGTGAAGCTCAAAATTTTCACGGCTAGGTTCTTTTTTTGTAGTTTAGCCTGTCTAACCATTAGCGAAGTGACGGGAACTGTACTAGTAATAATAATAATGACTGAAACACGTACACATACACGCACACACACATATATATATATATATATATATATATATATATATATATATATATATAATCTCTCTTTGATGAAAATTTTCCTCCCTTCTGCAGAAATGATTTTTTTTTCTTTTCTTTTTTAAAGACTTTTCTTCCTTTTGTTTCCTTCTTGCTTTCATTTTTCCTTCCTTCCTTCCTTCTTTCATTTGCACTTCCTGCGCAAAATCTTTTGAACAGTTAAAATCCTTTTTCCTTCTAAAAAAAATCATTTTATATATATATATATATATATATACACGGTGAACCAAAAGTAGGTGGACAGTAGGTTGAATACGGTTTGTGTTATATTATATTAAATATTATAACTAAATTTATTTAAATTTTATTTTGTATTATAGTATACAAAAAAATTAAATATGTATTCTCAAAATAAACGTTATCATTTACTGTCCACCTACTTTTGGTTCACCCTATATATATATATTCGTCCTTTTATTTCTCTCTCTCTCTCTCTCTCTCTCTCTCTCTCTCTCTCTCTCTCTATATATATATTAGTTTTGAGAGTTCTATATTATAGTTTCCCCTTTTACAGTTTCTCGTGAAAGAAACGCGAAAGAAAACGGGAAGTGTCACGAAAAATCACTACTTAACTTTGTTGTTCACTTCTTCAAGCGAGAATTTGTGTGACGTTATTAATTTTCCTCATAGAGTGATCATCGTTATTGGCTGAAATTAAATTCTGTGATAATAGCTTTAATATTTCGGCCATCGTGATAATAACAGCGTCAATAATAATAATAATAGCTTATAAAAGTAGTCTTGTTTGCTACAAAGGTAATGATGGGGTTATTTAACCTCCTTCGCCTTGCATCTTTACGCGTGATCCGAACCACGGGTCGTTACATAATTTGGACGCGGAGGACGGTCTCCCATTCAACTACTCTCCAGAATCAATGTCGCTTAACTTCGC